>JAMKQA010057493.1:0-10163 GCA_024699735.1 Posidonia australis
GGTCGAACAAATCGTCGATCCTGGGCAGTGGATACTTGTTCTTAACAGTGATCTGGTTCAACATCCGGTAATCTATACAGAGCCGAAGTGAACCATCCATCTTCTTCACAAACAGAACCGGTGCTCCCCAAGGTGAAACACTGGGACAAATGAATCCCTTATCCATCAGTTCTTGCAACTGATTCTGGAGCTCCCTTAGCTCAGCAAGTGCCATCCTGTACAGAGCCTTAGAAATAGGACCTGATCCCGACACCAAATCAATCACAAACTCCACTTCCCTGTGTGGTGGCATTCCAGGTAATTCCTCTGGAAAAACATCGGGATATTCCTTCACCACCGGCAAGTCCTGAATCTTTACCACAGGCGAAGTAGAAATTGCAACACAGGCCAAATAGCCCACACTGCCTCTCGCTAGATGATGATAGGCCTTGAGATCAAAAATTTCTTTCCTGGACTCACCCAGTCTGGTGCCCTGGACCATACACCAGCCTTGGCCAGGACACTCTGCCAGAATTCTCTTCTTGGCACAATCTATCACAGTTGAATGTTGTGCCAGCCATTCCATTCCAAGGATAACATCATAATCCTGCATATCCATCAGGATCAAGCTGGCCTAAAAATTCCTGTCCCCCAGCTGAATATCAACCAGTCTCAAATACCTCCACGCCAGATAGTGTTCTCCCAATGGAGTGACCACATCTAGGTGGAATGCCAACCTAGCTGGCGTTGTCCCGATCTTAGAAGTAAACGACTCAGAGACAAAAGAAAATGAACTCCTAGAGTCAAACAAGACTCGGGCCATTTGATCAGCCACAAGGAAAGATCCTATAATAAACACACCATAACAATAATAATAATAAGAAATAGTGTCAGTTACACATAGGATCTATTATTACAGGACAGGACTTATCAAACTCAGCTGTGCTAATTCTCACCTTCCACCACATCTCTAGATGGACCAACATCTGGGGCAGCAATGGAGAACACTCTCCCCTTGGTAGGCTGACGTGGTGCATCACTCGCTGGCTTTGGCTGACTAGGACAGTCCTTCTGGTAATGTCCAGACTTCCCACAGTTGTAGGAGACTACTCTATCCAAATTCCTCTGCCATTGCCAACATTGCACCGCTACATGCCTCATCTTGCCACAAACATGGCATGGTCCCATCTATGGGCCACTGCTAGACCAAGCATGGCTGAAACCCATACTCTCTTCTCTACCCGACGTAGGCCATTGCTTCCGCTTCTTCCAAGAACTCCCAGAACTTGGCGCTCCTGTCACTGACGGTCGAGAAACGGAAGGGCGAGAGACAGAAGGTCGAGAGATAGACTTTATCCCCTTTTCTTTCTTGGGATACTCCTCCTGAAACTGCCTACGGTCATCCTCATAGCGGCTGGCAAGCTCAACAGCCTCCGCTAAAGTCTGGCATCTGAAGCCAATAACTCTGGATCTCAGCACAGGATTCAGTCCCTCGATAAATCTCTTGGTTCTATTCTTCTTAGAAACTGTAGCTTGAGAGAACTGCTCTAGCCGATGGAAGGACTACTCATACTCAGCCACAGACAGGCTACCTTGCTTCAAGTTCCTAAATTCTCTGTCCAGCTTATCCCTCTCATGCTCAGGGAAAAACCTCTCGTAGAACACCTCTCGAAACTCATCCCAAGAGATCATCAGTAGGTCCGCGTTCAGAAATTTGGTGCGGCACGCTGTCTTCCACCACTGATCTGCAGCACCCTTGAGCTGGAAAGCTGTGATCCGGACCCACTTCTCTGCTGGACACTCGATCCCCTCAAGGATCTTCTCCACATCCAGGAACCAAGCCTCACACTCCTCATGAGTGCCACACCGATCAAAAGTCGACGCGCCAAGCTGGTGGAACTGCTTGATCCACGGGTCTCCCTTAGCCTCATCCTTGCTGCTGCTGCCAAAGGACTGGGCGAAACCCTAAATCATCTCACCAAATTCTCGTCTCATCCCCCTCCAGGAACTACCCTCTCTCGTCTAGGAGTTGGGTACGAGGGTCTTGCCACGACCGCGGCCTCGACGAGACATCTTCCTGCCAGCACCACAAAACACAACAATCTAAAGTTTCAAGTGCACGACTCACTAGTGTGCAGCCCTAGGGAGCCACTAGACCGAACATCACCAAGCCGGTGCTCTAGGTGTAACCTAGCTCTGATACCACTCTGTGACGCCTCGATCCCGGGCACGCTACCAAAACACAGTATTAAGCATAATTACACTAATTACAGAAACATAAATAATTGTAACTAAGGCTCACCTTCAGAATCACAATGTGTGGCTAGAAGCTCCAACTCCGGCACTGGAACTCGGCTGCACCTGGTCTGCACTTAAAAACCAAATAGCACGCGTGAGTGACATCTAATTCACCCAGTACGCGCCCCAAGGCATACAAACCACAAAACCTCAGCAAAACCATAAATCTCATTCTTAAAACTTGGTTTTCTCTTTTTGAAAATCATCCTTTCTTTTATTAGACAATCACTTGGGAATTCAATCTCAATCCATGCTTTTACAAAAGCCAAGTATCCCTTTTTTCTTTTCTCAAAACATTTGGAAATTCATTCCAAAACCACTTTTTCTTTCAAAACATTCCTTTACATTTCTTTCAAAAACCTTTTGGAATTAATTTTCCAAAACATTTCCCTTTTCAATATTTGGGTTTTCTTCGCAAAACACACTTTCAAATTCACATTTCTGACCAGATCCAGCCTAAAACACAATGCCCCATTGGGCTTAAAATCAAATCATAAACACTAGCTGGCAACTGGTTAAAACATTATCATTTCCTTTCAGGATTTTAGGACCATTTCATAGGTCCAATCCTGACCAAATCACCTTTCTCTTTCTTATTCATTTCAACTTTTCTTTACTATTGTTACCTTGATCAGGAGTAACTAGGCACACAAGCAGTAGGCAAGGGCATCCTTCCCCTACCTTTCTGCATTGCCGCGATGAAATTCCCCGTGCGGGATGTCACCGCCCCAGCCAACCGGCCTCAATTTCATTTTCATAAGTGCACGGGGATACGTCTCTGTCTGATGCCCGTGTCGGTGACCCGAACAACTAGGTCCAATGACCCAGGCTCAGCCTACACCGTCGATGACTAGAACAACTAGGCTCAAAAGCCCAGGCTCAGCCTACACTGGTACGAGCTCAGTGACTCGAACAACTACATACAACAACCCATGCTCAGCCTACACCGTCGGTGACCCGAACAACTAGGTATGAAAACCCAGGCTTAGCCTACACCGACGGTGACCCGAACAACTAGGTATGAAGACCTAGGCTCAGCCTACACCGACGGTGACCCAAACAACTAGGTATGAAAACCCAGGCTCAACCTACACTACTATGAGCTCGACAACCACATTATCAGTGTTCCATTTTCCATTTCATTCCATTCTTCTCGTTGCAGGACTCTATTTCCTTGCAACACTTGACCCTCCACTAGGGTCCCAACTCAAGCCATAAAAACCATGCTTAAAGTCATAAATTGGGTCTCATGCCCAAAACCACATAAAACTATCCTTTTTCATTCATTAATAGGGTCTAAAACCCAAAACCACACCAAAATCTATTTCTTTGGGGTTCCACATGCCTCCATGTCATTACATGGGGAAAACATCATTCACATAAATCCACCATACCATTAAAACTATTTAACATTCATTAAAATCCATGTTTAAGCATATCAAGTTCAAGGCAAAAACGGCAGACCGAATCTCCAGTTCGGTAAGCCGAAATTCCCTGTTTCGGTATACCAAACATTTTCGGTATGCCGAAACCCTTTGTTTCGATCGACCGGGTGTTTTCGGTCTGCTGAAATTAGGTATCTGGCTTAATCTGTCAGGATTTCGGCATACCAAATAAATTCGACATACCGAATTCCTCGTAGACAGGGCACACCCCTGTTCGCAGCGGCTGAATTCGCCCAAAGTGGGAGTCTCGATCGGACTCCCCAAACATACACCAACAATTCCCATAAAATCATGGGGTGTAGACCCTCAAGTCCACTTCAAAACCCCTCAAACCATACATGATTCCATCAGCCACACAGTTCAAACAAAAATCAAAAGTGGAAGGGGCTCAAGAACGGCTACTGTAGCCTTCAACCCTTAAATCACATTTTCCACACAAACATCAATCCTAACCACATGATCTCTACATTCTCATGCGATACATCACATTCCCAATCATTTCATGATTTTTCTACAATTTAATATGCATTATCTTGATTTTCCATGCCATTTACCTACTGTTAACAAAATGCTAAATAAAGGGAGGAGAAGGGGTCGCGTAACTAGCTCAGCCCTCCGGCAACCCTTACCACACTTCGGCAAGCCTCCTTGTGCCCCGACGAAGCCTCCTCGCCCCGGAGGAACACCATGAGCGGCTCACACCACCTCCTTGGTTGTGCCCACTCCTCTTTCTCTTCTCTGCTCTCGGTCACCTTCTCATCTCTCGCACGCCTCATCCTCCCTTTATCCTCCTTCCCACTCGCGTCGCACCAGCCGCCCATCGTGTCAAAATAGACGACGAGGCACGGACTGGCGTCGTTGGTGGCATGTGTCGGAGAAGGGAAGTGAGGAGACGGAAAGGGTGCAGGCTCGTGAGAGGAAAGGAAAAGAAAGGAGAAAAAGAAGGAAAAGAAAGGAAGAAAAAATAGGCACATGAACCGAGGCAACTGTGCATCCTCAAACAAGACTCCACATTGGTCCGAAATCACAAACAGGCGCACAGACAACCAACCACAAGCTCACACAATCAAGAAACAATAGATTATCCATTAATAAACCATTTATGCAATATAGCAATTAATTACATGGTTTACAAATAAAAATGGATAATCACGCCCAGATGTCACACAAAGATCCATTGGACAGTTCTCAAGAAATCAATAAAAAACCACAAAGGCTACTATTAACCCTACACAATAAATACGACCATAAGTGACCAACAAATGCACAATAATTTCCTAAAAATTTACTACAATTATGAACACACTATCATGCATTTATGATCCAAAACAAGAACAAAAAAGAAGCCTATGGGATGTGTACCTGGTACCAAAGACGATGACAACACAAGACGAACAATGCACCTCCTCCTCTGGCCACAAGCTCCTCCTCTCCCATGAGACGACAGCGACGTGAAGAGCTCGATAGTGGCAGAACAATGGCAGCATGTCCTTTGTCTTCAGCCATCTCCCTTTCTATCACTTTCTCTCACCCCTCTCATTTTTCTCTCTCTCCTGCCACTTGTGTGATAGAGAAGAATGAGAAGAAGAAGAGTAATGGGATGAGGGAAATGGAAGAGAGAAAAAGAGAAAGAGAAAGGGAAGAAAGGAAAGAGAATGCCATGAGCACGAGACTAGACCATGTGACCATCCACATCCACATGGCTCGCACAAACTAGAGATCAACAACCAAAGCACACCTGAGAACCACTACAGTACAGAACAAACCCTCAAAACTTCTATGAGGGCCAGCACAGTACCATAACAACGCAATACTAAAAAGGTCAGAAATCTACTAATCTAGGCGTAGGATGTTGCTAGAGTTATATTTTACACTAAACTCAAGGAACTCAGCATCTAACAACCTAGACCTTTATTAAAATATCTGACCAAAATACCACTTCCAAAACTAGGTCATTACAGTTGTGGTGGGTGTTGGTGAGCTCTAATAGTTAATTTCCTTAGCATGAGCCACTTGAGCTGAAAGTGGTTGCATGATTGTGTTTAGGCATTTGCTGCCCTTTGCGAGCATGGCTTCCTTCATAAGCTACGTGACAATCTTTTTTCAGAAGCTACCATTAATCATCAAATTAATCCAAAATTAAACCACTAAAACAAAACAAAAAACAAAAAATCCAAAAGACCATTACCAAACCCAAGCCCAACACTATTTCATTCATACATTAACCAAAAACTTAGGAAACCAAAGAAAATAATTCAGGCGACCAACCCTCACCGCCGACGACCTCACAGCATCTCCGGCGATCCTAACTGCACCCACTCCCTCTATCTCTCCTTCCCCACATAACATCAACTACCTTCAGCCACGTTTTACAACTTCCTCCCCTCTCCTAGCAATAAAAACCCACCGCAGAGGAGGAACGAAAAAAAAACTGGGAGAGCCTCATCGGAGAAAGGTCCGTCGCCAACAACCCTTCACCTGCTATTTGAGACTGACCTTTCCCCCATGCGAGAGCACACAGCAAACTTAGCGATCCCCCTAGACTTCCAGAGCATTCCCTTCAACCCTTTTGTCGCTCGGAACCCCCTGAACCGTTGCCAGAGCTGTCACCAGAGGAGCACCGTCAACAAGCTTCCAAGAGAGACACCTTCCAGTCAGGTAATCCCCTTCTCTTTGTTCAACTTTTTCTTTTGGCTTAGATCCCATTAGGTCCCTTTAGGCTTCTTGGATCGTGTCATGGCGGGGCTATGCCTCCTGTACGCCGTCGTCCCCGTCTCCGATGGTGGGTTCACCACCACTGACAAGGCCCTTGGCCTCTTGGATTGAGGTAAGGCCCTTGGGGTTTCTCCTCCCACTTCTTCCTCTTCCTCCATGAGCCCCATCGCTTAGGAGGGGTTTCCTTTGCCTCCTGTGGCCAAGCGAAGCATCGCTGGCACCTCTGCGATCTCCGACCGCCATCATCGACCCACTGAGCGAGTGGGGACCTCCGACCTTTCCCAGTGCGAACTGTCGTCTCTGAAAGCATCCACGTGGCTCACCGAAGATTCTTCAGTCCCCACTCGATCGCCTCCGCCTCTGCAGTGCCGCCCCGAGCTCACTCGCACCCCTCATCGGCGTTCGGGACGGGTGGAGCAACTCAGTCAGCCTTGACCATACCCAACACACCTGGAAGTTTCCCCGTGGTCCCCCGAAGCTTCTTCTGTGCGCACCGCATCATCCTAGTCGCCACATCGCCGCCAACTCCCTCCATAGTCATCTTCTCTGGCATCGACGACCGCTCGCCGGAGCCCGAGGTGAGGGAGACATCTCAGGCCTCCCCAGTCTAGCCCACAACCCTCCGAAGACTTGTTGTGCCTCTCTCCAGCTTCTCCGACCACTGCCACCGCTGCCACAGTGCCGTCGGAGGCCCGCTGGAGTCCGTGCCGGAGTGGGGGCACCGACGATCAGCCGTTGATCTTCGAAACAACTAGATTTAAGAAAATATTTTTTAGTTTTCATTAATTGCACATAGGTTTGGGTTATCATTACATTTAGGCCCTTGGCATTTCTTTTAGGTCCTCGGATCTTGCATCCAAGTCCTTTTTCTCTTACATCCAGGTCTTTTTTTATTGCTTTTAGATCCATTTTCCATTTCATTTGGTCCAGCATTTTTGTATTCAAGCCCTTATAAATTTAAATAAGTTTTGTTTCTTTATTCTTTTTCTGTAAATATTACATCATGTTCCCTGAATTTTCTTATGTTCATTTACTATTCTGTAAGAATTTATTTTATTACAGTTAGTTCCCTGAAAGCGTGTTTGTTTTATAATTAAGTCCTGGAGTTTTGCATTTTTCCCCTAGAGTCCCTTGAAAAGAATTTTCTTTGTACAATTTGCATTCAAAACCTTAAAGTTATCCATAATTACATTGATCATGTAAAAAACTTAATGTTTATCACATTTTGGTACTAAAATCATGCATGTTAGCCCTTGAACTCCATCCATAGTGTTTTCTGGACATGAATATTTATTCCCAGGCCCCTGAATTTTTATTAAATCAGTAATAATGGTTTTAATCACATTTTCGTTTGTTTCACATTTATTGGTCACATGCGCATGTAAAATCATCATCTGAATATAGTTTTCATCAAAAAACCATGTTTTCAATATAATTGAATATCTGATTTCACATTTTAGTCAAACTTGCACTCTAAGTGGGAATTTTGCGTAGTAGACCCTGAATTTTCAAGAAATTACCAAGAGTGTAATTTTCACACATGAAACACCATAGAGCCACATTTTCTTTAAATTCTACATCTTAGCATCAAGATAAGACTTTTTGAACACATTTTTAACCATGATCTTTCCCGTTTTGTGAATTTGCACATTAGACCCTAAGCTTTCAGGGAATTATCTAGGTGCCATTCTCACATACCTCAGTGCCACATTTTCTTTTGATCCTTCATCTGCACACTAGGATAGAAAGACTGAGTTTCTCGAGCGTATGGGGGTGCCTAACACCTTCCTTGTGCGTAATAGGAATCCTTACCCATCCTTAGGTTGGTAGATATTTAGCCTTCACATTTGCATCCCATGCATTCACTTTTTGTGATTTATTTGTGGTTTTCCTCGTCTTCCCATTAAAAGACTAGGTGGCGACTCCTTTTCTTTTCTGTTTTTATCCCATCTCGCGCCCTCACCATCCTGGCATGGCTGTGCCCTCCTCCCTTTGGCGTTACCCCGCGCTGGATCCTTGGGCCGGGCATGGTCACAGAAGTTGGACCGAGCATGGTCATAGAAATGGTTTTTCCTGATTTTCTTTGTACAAGTCAAGAGTCCATGGGTTATGCTACCAGGACTAGGAGATGTGACGACACCAGGCAGATGGTAGGGTGTGTTACTTAGGTTGAGGTTGAGGGCCAAGATGCCTGAGACAGAGATTCATTAAATCTTGGAGGTATGAGACTCCTTGACTATCGATTCGTGGCTAGGGTTGAGGTCCACAAGACGAGATGTTTTGTAGCATTACAGGGAGGTATGATACTCCTGCTGTTGTCGTGAGCATTGAGGCTCGGGTGTTGTCGAGTGTGGAGGTATGAGACTTCCTCCTGGGCACCGTGTGGAAGACACCATAAGGAGGCATACCTTGTAATGGCCAGTGCCGATGGGATACATACCCCATAGCTAGTAGCGTCCTAAGAGACAAAACTACCTTTCTAGGAGGAGTTGGCTTTGTGAGGGTTCTTCAGGTGGGAGAATCGCAAGACAGTGATTGCTCCTACACAGGGTAGCTTCACCATAGCAGTGTAGCGCACCTTTGTGGCTACTTGTGGCCAAATTTGGTTTCTCAACTTTGGGTTTTCTGACTCATTGTGTATGGTTTTGGCCATTGAGGACCTCGCTTATATTTTGGACTAGTAGAGCCTTTACCTGTTTGATTTGGCTTGTGTGGGCCGTGTTTCTTGTGGTTTGGGCCTGGTAGGCCTTTGTTTTCTAGTTTTCGGCCTGTTGGACCCGATTTGTTGGTTTTTGGTAGATTTAATGAAATTGATTGTGAATTGATTTTAAAAGGAAAATTACTATAGTTTTGTTTTCTGCCATTTTTGTGGGGTGTGTGTTGGGTGACTTTTGTCACTCATGCTTGTTTCTCATGGTTTTCAGTTGCAAGTGCAGGGGAGCAGGTGGTCTTTTGCATAGTGCACATAGTCTAGAGTCTCGTAGCTATACACACAGGTTCCTAGTTGTTTAGATATTACTGTTTGGCTTTAATTTTCTGTAATTTAATTTTTTTTAAATTATTGTGGAAATTGGGGGACATTACATAAGGTTTCCAACTTTGGTGTGGGTTAACCTGTAGGTGTGCAGGGCAAAAAATGGATTGATGCAGGATGCCACTGTGCCGCCAAGACTCAATTCATGAGTTATTTCATGAATAATGGGTGTCTGTAGCATTTCCTCCTACCTTAGGTGTGTTTGCACAAAATTTGTGCAAAAAGTTTAATAAAATAATGGCTACGTAGGGGAAGGGCAGCGTAGGTGCATGGCGAGCGCTCTCTTGTGTTGGAAAAAGGAAGAAAGAAAGAAGGAAGAATGAAGAAGGAAGAGAGGAAGATGGAAGAAAGAAGAGGAGAGGCAGAGGAGAAAAGGAAGGGAGGGGGAAGGTTGCAACGGATATTCTACCACCACGCTCGAGTTCGACTGTTGTTGTCGCCTTCCTAGAGAGAGATAGAGGGGAGTCATGGTCGCTGTAGACACCCCAATTTTGAGCTCATTTGGCAGCAAGCTCCTCCGGTTGATGCTGTGGTCGCGACCACCAAAACCCTAGTCCACGTAGGTCCCAATCAGACCCACACTAGCCCACATGACCCAATAAAACACTAAAACCCACTAAAATTCACTGAAAAATAAATAAAACACTTAATCCAGCTAAAATCCACTTAAATCAACTTAAAATTCAATAAAA
>JAMKQA010057494.1:0-15172 GCA_024699735.1 Posidonia australis
TTTTGAGAAAAGAAAAGGAAACATGGCTTTTGAAAAAGCATGGATTGGGATTGAATTCCCAAGTGATTGTTTAATAAAGAAAGGATGATTTTCAAAAGAGAAAACCAAGTTTTGAAAAAAATGAGATTTATGGTTTTGCCGAGGTTTTGTGGTTTGTATGTTTTGGGGTGCGTACTGGGTGACTTGATGTCACTCACACGTGCTGTTTGGTTTTCAGGTGCAGAGCGCGTGCAGCCGGGTTTCGGTGCAGGAGTTGGAGCTTCTAGCCACACATTGTGATCTTGAAGGTGAGCCTTAGTTATAGTTATTTGATGTTTCTGTAATTAGTGTAATTATGCTTGATACTGTGTTATGGTAGCGTGCCTGGGATCGGGGCGTTAGAGGACCACAACTCTAGCCTCGAAATGACAGTCGAGGAGTATCAAACCTCCAAGACCCGACAAGCCTCAGTCTTAGGTATCTCGGCCTCCAACACAAACAGAAAGCATCGGAAAACTCTTTCCAAAACCATTTTCAAATCTATACTCTTCTCTTTCCTAAACTCTCTTTTTGGAAAAACCATTTTGAAAACCATTAAATATCTTTTAAAACTCAAGAAACACTGTGATTAGCAATGGCACGGAAACCAAAGGCCGAGAAACCATAAACAAAACACAGCCTCGACAGCTCTCCTGTCAGGCACAGGCAAAAACACCTTGGGAGCATCTGGGTTCACAAGCACCACACTTAACCCACGACCACAATCTAAGAAAACACCGACAAAAACATCCTCTGAGTGTCAAACCCACTCAAAAGACACCACAATAAAGCAAACACAACCAGAACTATATACTTTGGCATTAAGTGTATGACACATACTGGTTCGTGTCCCTCGAGAGCACAACCAGATCAGTTCAAACACCCGGAACAGTGCCATTGAATACTCCATTCAATGCACTACACGTAAAACCACACAGGCCCTAGTCCTAGGGATGCTATCATTATCCCTAAAGTACAGTTTAAACCATCTAGGGAAAGAACTTATTATTTCTAAATCATTTCATCTTTTATTCTACCCACACCTGAGGTAGAATCTTGCTAATTCGTTTCAGGTAAACCCTAGACCATTCTAATGATTATCCTAATCATTTACATTCTAGGATTACCTATAAGGTAATGGCACTGGCTAACAACACTCAACTACCCAAAAGTTTGGGACAAAACCCACCAAAAAAATGGGCCTAGCCGCCCTGCACATCTGGGCCGCGTGAACGGCCTGCGCCCTAGGCATTGTGTTAGAAAGCAGATAGACCTTGGACCAAAGGCCAAAAACCCCTCCCAAACCGGCGCATTTGGACCGTGCACACAACTCGCACCCTAGGTACCCTGTCAGATTTCAGGTAGAGCCTGAACTAGAAAGCCAGAAAATTTCTCTTAACTAGGAGCCTTGGCAAAGCTACTTAAATAAACACCATAAAATCCCAATAAAATATATGTTGTAGACCCTCGAGTCTACCCCAAAACACAACAAATAAAATTGAAATCCATTCACCACACAAGCAGATATGAATTTCCAAGCACAATGAGGTCAAAAAGGTCCCAAATCCAACAACCACCATAAATTACCATAAACATCACAATAAATCACTATAAATTCTCAAGCCCACTCCAAGCATCCACACACATGCAATTCACACTATCATGCCCCTAAGCATCAAATTGGAAATTAAAAGGAAGCCTAAGGGGTGCATACCTCCATCGAAGGTGCAACGGCGACAAACAGCGAAACGATGGTGCACCTCCCTCCTCCTCTAACCATGAGCTACTTCGGTCCTCCTCCTCCTCGCGACAGCGGCATGGTGGCGACAAGCTCCTCCAACCACCTCCCTTTACCCCACTCTCTCAACCCTCTCTCGATCATCTCTCTCTCCCTCTCTCTCTCTCACATCTCCCTCTCTCTGATCTCCCTCCTATAGGATCAAGTTGCTTCTCTAGAGGGAGGGTGAATAGAGAACTTTAATTTTTAATATTTACTTTCCCAATTTTAGGTACAAGTTAATCAAAATAAAGTATGTTACAAAAGTAAACAAGAAACTATAGCATAATCATATAAATTTGAGGTTAACACTAATTCATGCACATGAAGGAGATAAGAGACAATGAATACACATGCAATTTATAGTGGTTCGGCCAAAAACCCCAGCCTAGTCCACTCTTCAAGACCCTTTTGAGATTTTTCCCTTATTCTAGAGTGATAAAACACTTACTTGCGTTGGCTATCCCACCAACCCAATCCTTGCTCCTTCCACTTCTTGTTCCCCGAGAAGTTAGAGCCTCCTTTTGTAGCTTTACAACAAATTGCCTTCCCTTTCATAGAGCGCTTTCACATAAGATTACAATATCCGCTTGTGAAGAGAATGTAGGATAGAGTTTGAGCACAGTAATCGAGAGATACAAGTATAAAAGTGATGTGTGTCCTATCAAGGCTCGTAGAGGTCCTATTTATAGCCAAAGGACCATCAAAAGATGTGTCTAACGACTACAAAACGGTTATAAACGGCTAGTCTATCGGTATGCTGTTTTGACCTTCGGAATGCCATTTATCTCTTCAAACAGCAACTTTTGGGTAATTCAGTATGCTAGAATTCTTTTAGTATGCCGAATTCTCCTGATACGATATACCGTTTTAGTACGGTATGCCGTTTTATCTTCAACTTTATCTTCATAGTCTTTTTCGGAGTTCCGTTGCTTGTTCTAATTTTTCCTGCTTCGGTATGCCGTTTCGCTTCGGTATGCCGTTTTTGATTCTTCATCTTTTGATTCGAAGTTCTGTTTTGTGTATCTATTTCTCCTGTTTCAGTATACCGATTTTCCTCTGGTATACCAATTTTCCTCTGGTATGCCGATTTTGATACAACATCTTTGATACAACCAAATTGCTAAGTACATCCTTATATATTTATTTACAACATTTTTCATTAGATTTACATGACTCATATAATTACAACTCTTCAACCTTATTTTTCTTTCAGGAAAATATACAAAAAATTCATTAGTCCAAATTTAATCATCAAAACGAACTATATTTCTAACACCTCCCTCATCTCTCCCCCTCCCAAATCTCTCTCCCCCCCCTCAACTCCCTCTCTCGTCCCCCTCTCATATCTCCCCCTCTCTCGTCCCCCCTCTAACATCCCAGAAGAAGGAGGAGAAGAAGAGTGTAGAAGACGAAGGAGAGGAGGAAGGCACGTGGGTGAGTGGGAAGAGAGAGAAAAAGAAAGAAAAGAAGAAAAGAGAAAAAGGAGAAAAGAAAGGCAAAGAAAGAAAAGAAGGAAAGAAGCACAGCACGAGATTCAACCACATGACTTTCTACATCTGTGTGACTCGTGCCATTAAGGACCCGCCACTAAACCTTTACAACCTAGGACAAATCCACAAAACTCTTACAAGAGCCGATACAACCACACAACACTAATAGGCTAAAAATCCATAATCCAAGCATAAGACACTAATGAGAACGTGTCCCACAGTGGGCACTAGGGTCCCGAATGCCTAACACACTTGAATTTCACCTTAATTATCTGGCCAAAGCACCATTTCTAAAATTAGGTTGTTATAGATGAACTCTTTATTTACCTCCTACTACTGCTTGTGGTGGAAGTCCCAATCCTTAGAACTGAATTGCTATTTAACTCTATTGTCATTGCTGCTTATGGTGGAATTATGTCATTTCTTTACACATCTTTGTTGCCAAAAGAACTAGTCTAAAGAACTTAAAAAATCTTATGTTTGTGTTGTTGTTGTAATGATGCAGTGTTGTATGTAGTATTTGTTATTATTATTATTATTGATTACAGTATTATATATTACGGCTCACATCAATAAAAATTTGGCAAGACAAAAAAAATAAAGAGAATTGTTATCTTGTTTTTTAACTTGTGGCTTGATATATTACAAATGATAAATTGTTTTTTGCATCTTGTTTGGGTGTTAATTGACTCCCGTGGAAGTCAAATCGAAAGGCCTATGTATTCAATGAACAAGACTTCCAATATTGCTACTTTATATCAATTAGTATATGCTAATGATTGAAATTGTGTAGAGCAAATTAGAATGGATAAATTTGCATTCAAAAAGTTTTGTGGCATGCCTCATTCCATAGGAAATCTTAAACCTACCAAGAATGTTAATGTTGATCAGTAGATTTCTGTTTTTTACATATTTTGGCCCACCATGTCAAAAATAAGATGATAAAATATTGGTTTGGTCGTTCAGAAGAGAGCAGTAATAGACATTTCAATAATGTATTACATTCTATAATAAGATTGCAAGATGAATTTTTGAAGAAACTAGAACCTACTCCTAAAGACTCTAGAGATAGCTAATGGAAGTGGTTCAAGGTATTAAGTTTATTATGTAATTTCAATATTGTACTTAAGCCCCATTTAGAAAGATTTTGTACAAGGAGATAGTAGAAGAATTTAGATGATACCAATAGCTGAATCAGACAACTAATGAAATGACAAATTCTGCACGTTAACCGACACATAACTGATTATGTGAGAATACTTTATTTGAGAATCCAACTTTAGTTTGATTATGGGAGATGTATCTTTTGCTTCACTTTTTATACCAAACAGATTTTACACCCATAATCTTATAATTATTCTACCTTGACTTACGTGCATAGAATCAATATTCAACATCTAAAATCTATTCCATAATTTTTACCAAATGAAACTTGAGGAAAGAAAATTGACTTTTTTATTAATAGGTAGGATAGCGCTACGCCATCCGGCCCCCAAGCAAACAAGAAAATCAACAATAGGACACCCAAAGGAAATACTAGAGAAAAACATCTCCATCGCCCAAATGGCACAAAGCCACCCGAGCCACAATCCACCAAGACCACTGGGTATCCCGATAAGATACTCCAAAACAACACACAACAAACAACACATCAGGCTATGCCACTCCATGGCCAAGCCCCAAACAACATGTGGGACACAGCCACACAACACCAATGTGCGACTCTATGTGCACCACCCTCCCTAAATACCCCATCCTCAGGTAAAGCATTTGAAGGGAACAACACAGGCTTGGAGAACTCACCAGAGCCACCCCAAAACAACAACACACTCTTGGGAACCAATTAAGTCACCCAGAGACCACAACAAACAGCTGGGGACCAACTGAGTCACCCAGAAGCGACAATAGATAGCTAGAGACCAACCAAGTCACCTAGAAACCACAACAGACAGTTGGGGACCCACCGAGTCACCCAGAGACAACAACAGACAGCTGGGGACCCATCGAGTCACCTAGAGACGACAACAGACAGCTGGGGACCCATCGAGTCACCCAGAGATGACAATAGACAGCTGGGGACCCATCAAGTCACCCAAAGACGACAACAAACAGCTGGGGACCCACAGAGTCACCCAGAGACGACAGGAGGATGGAACTCAAAACATCCTCTACAACCACCACAAGGACAACAACAACCACACATCTGGAAAGCCTCACGCTTCACCCAGATGCGACAACAGGAGGATGGAGCTGCAGGCATCCTCCCACACCGACACTAACAACAACAGATAGATGACCGACAACAACCACAGACCACCGACAACAACATACACCAGCAAAACAAACAACTAACAGACAAACAGACAAACAGGAAAACAACAACAACAAACAAACAAACAAGAAACAACAACAACTATGGAGGGTACACTTCAGGCAGACAACTGCGGCACCCATCCCTCCACAGCAAAATGCCAAACTGCCCAGCACTGGGTGGTGGCTAACCCCATTAAAGGAAACACGTCCTCTGGTCAACAGATGGTGGTCGCCTAATCCCCCTCAAAGGAACAAGGCACCTCCTCAACAAGCGCCCTACCTCCATGTAGGTGCAGCACGCCAAGCAGACCAAGATCCTCAGCAGACGGGAATAACATTTAGGCAGCTTGACTCGTCTGACCACACGCACCACAAGGCCTCCCACCCTGCCAATCAGTACAGAGTCATGCCCAGAAAACAACCACCACCACACCCATAGGCAACACAGTGCTTAACCCATGCAAAACTCGTGGGCACCACCACACCACACCCCACAAAGTTGAGGAGATCCGAGCGAACCACTCCACAGGAGCGAACACCGCTTCACGCTTCACTCCCAACTGCTATCTCTCAAGCAGCTCTACCAAATCAGCGATCACAAGATATCCAACCACTAGGAATCCTTCCAACAAGGAGTCGACGTCCTTCTCCAACCAAGAATTCAGATTGTCACTCCCATATTCCTTGTGGTCCCTTGCATACAATCCTCACCGAACAAGAGCCAAAGCCGAAGACACTCCTCAACATCGCAAGCGGAGAAAATCAAGAAAACCAATGAAATCAAGGTGCAGGAATGCATGATATGCAATTCTACGGAGTCACCCTACCAGACATCCCTAGGCTAGTGCCCCTAGGTGGACCTAAGCTCTGATACCAACTGTAACGACCCCCAAGTCGCTACCACTAAACCTAGCAACAAATTTTTATTTTATTATTTGTTTTATCTTTATTATTAACCAACAATTACACTAATGATGTAACTAAGGCTAAGTACTCTCAACAGGAAATAAAACTAACAAACAACAGAAATAAACTAAACTATCACTTACCTGGATCCCTGATGTGTAGTGGCGTGACTCCTCCTATATGCACTAGCAACCAACAGCTACTATCCTACACCTGCTAAAAACACACAAAACAAAGCACATGAGAGTGACCACTCAACGGTCACCCAGCACGCACCCCACCTACAACTCGGCAACCTATGCCGAGGGCAACCAAGCACAGGCATCACACCTAGATGTCGAAAAACCAAAAGGGCAATCCACCGACACCCAGCACTGGCATCCCTCTCAGACACTGCAACACCAAACCAAGCAGTCTACCACTGCCCAACAGGCCACAAGATCACAAAACCATGCTTTTAATACCATTCTTTTCTTTCCCTTTGCAAAACCATGCGTGCACTTTTAAAACCTTTTATGCATGCTCGAGAAAGCTACTCTCGCCATCTCAAGCCCAAAATAACACCAAATGCACAACTACAGAGACTCTACTCTGCACAACATGGTCCTCTTTGGAACCAAGCACACACCAAGCCATGGAGCCTCCACTCCCACAACAACGGAGCCGCTGCTCCCAAACAATGGAGCCACCGCTCCCAAAGCACTACGCCTCAATAGGTGCCAAAGCCATGGCCTCCTCTAGGCCTAGAGCCTGATTTTCCAAACCAGGACTGCACACAAATAGTGTGTCGAACTGCTTGGTGCCAAGCAGACAACACTGGCCACAAGTAGTCCACCGAGGAGCGACCACGGTGTTCTGCACTGCCACAGTGACAGCCACCCTGTGTAGGAGCATTTACCGTCCCGCGATTCCCCTCTCTCAGCAGAACCCTCAAAAGTCAACCCCTCCCTGGGAAGGTTGTCCTGTTTCTCAAGACGCTACTAGCTACGAGGCGCGCGTCCCACCCACACTAGCCTACACAGGGTACACCTCCTCATGGCGCCCTCCACACAGTACTCAGGAAGGAGTCTCATACCTCCACACCCGACAGCACCTGAGCTTCAGTGCTCACAGCGACAGCAAGAGTATCATACCTCCCCGTCATGCCACGAAACTCAACCTACGGACCACAACCCTAGCCTCGAAACGACAGTAAAGGATTATCATACCTCCATGACCCGACGAATCTCCGCCTCAGGTATCTCGTCCCCCAACGCAAACAGAAAACACCAGAAAACTCTTTCCAAAACCACTTCACATCTGTACTCTTTTCTTTCCAAAACTCTCTTTTGGGAAAATCCGTTTCAAAAACCATTAAATGTCCTTTAAAGCTCAAGCAATATTGTGCCCAATAGCGGCATAGAAACCAAAGGCCGAGAAACCACAAAAAAACACAGCCTCGACAACTCTCCCGTCAGGCCTAGGCGAAAGCACCTTGGGAGCGTTTGAGTTCGCGAGCACTACGCTCAACCCACGACCACAACCCAAGAAAATACCAACAGCAAAGCAAACACAACCAGAACTCACATGCTCCGGCGCCAAGTGAAAGACACCTATTGGCTCGTGTCCCTCGGGAGCACAGCTAGATCGGCTCAAACACCTAAAACAGTGCCATTGAATACTCCATCCAGTGCACTGCACACAAAACCACACAAATCCTAGACCTAGGGACACTATCATTATCCCTAAAGTCCAGTCTAAACCATCTTGGGAAAGAATCTACTATTTCTAAATCATTTCATCTTTTATTCTACCCATACCCCTGGTGAAATCTTGATAATTCATTTTTAGGCAAACCCTAGACCATTTTAATGATTATCCTAACCATTTATGCCATTATGTTTATCCCACCTAAGATTAATATATATATATATATATATATTAATCAAAACATAAGATAATTTAATGTAGGATCAGGGCTTGAATCGGCAGACCGAAATGGAACGGTCGACTGAATCTAGGCTTAGGGCACCAAATTGGCAGATCGAAAAACCACTTGGTCGACTGAAAACCCCTGATTCGGCAGACCGAAAATGTTTGGTCGATCGAATCAAAAATTTTGTCAACACCCAAGACTCCCAGAACGGCAGACTGAATAAATTTGGTCGACCAAACCAAGGGTCGAGGGGACAATCTGAAATAAAAACGGCATACCGAAATAATTCGGCATGTCGAACCAGGCGACTGCAGGGCAACCCAAAATGGGACCCAAAGCCCAATCTTGCAAACCACTAGTCCAAACCATGCAAACAATATTTCAAAATGAAGATCTCTACGAGATCTTCCAAACCAGACAAACAACATCGAGATCCATCAAGCAGATCTCAAGAAAACCACAGAAACACAAAGGAGACACTATTCACCTCCAACCATAAATACGGCCATAAATGGCCCACAAATGCACAATAAATTCTATAAAATTCACTACAGTCACCAGCACACTAACATGCACCTATGGTACATATTTGGAATCAAAATAAAATCTACCGGGTGCGTACCTCCACCGAAGACGCGACGACACGAGACGGACGGCGACGCTCCTTTTCCAGCTGCGAGCTGCTCCTCTCCTCCACGTGACGACGGTGGCTGCAACCTCCTCCTCCCCACCATCTCTCTCTCTCTCTCTCACAATCCCTCTCTCCCTCCTGCCTCCCGCCTCCCCTCTCTCTTTTCTCTCCCTCTCCCACGCGCAAGAGGAGAAGAAGAAGAAGGGGAAGAAGAAGGAGAAGGAGAAGAAGAAGAAGGGGTGGGGGTGGGGCCCGGGAAAGGGAAAGAAAGAAAAGAAAAGAAAGAAAGAAAGGAAAGAAAAGAGAAAGAAGGGAAGGAAAGAAAGGAAGCCGCAAGCATGAAACCAAACCACGCGACCTTCCACATCCACGTGACTCGTGCCACTAAGGACCCGCTACCAGACCACCATGGCCCAAGAGAAACCACAAAACTCCTAAGAGGGCCAGCACAGCGCCCGAACCACACCACGCCAAAAGGCCAGAAAGCCACAATCCAAGCGTCAGACACCACTAAGAACGTGTCCCACATTAGGCATTGGGACCCCCAAAGCCTAACATGCCTGAATTCACCTTAATTATCTGGCCAAAGCACCACTCCTAAAACCTGGGTCGTTACAACTCACCTCCTCCTTCCCGTCTCTCTCTCTCCCTCCCTCCCCTGTTCCTCTCCTCCCTGCGTTCTTCTCTCTGTTCGGTGTGCTCAAGGGTCGACGGCGGTGTGCGGCAGTGTGCGGTGGTGCGTGGAGCTCTGGAGTAGCATCCCTGAGGTCGTGTAGTGTCCATGGACGCCGTGGATGCTGGAGTCTGCTGAAGGATCGTTGGAGCACGTCTCTCAAGTATGCATCTCTAACCCTTGTATAGAGAGCATGAAATTGGTAAAAATTGATAGGATTGCATTACAAATCTAGGTAAATTTACATTCCTAGAATTTATTGTGAATTTATGAGCATTTATTGTAGTTTTATGGACATTTATGGCGGTAGTTGAGTTTGAGGTCGTTTTGACCCTCTTGCCTTTGTGATTTTATATCTTGATGCATGGTGAATGGTTTTTGGTTTTGTTTGTTGGGTTTTTGTTTTATGTGAAATTTTGATGTTGGTTTTGGGGGTTCGATCATCGGTCCTAGTTGGGCAATTTTGAACAATAGGGTTTGGGTCGTTTTCTGATTTTTCGCAAAAATCAGCATACTGAACCATTTCGATATGCCATTTTTTTGTTAGTTTGGTCCTCTGTTGAAGTTCGGTCGTCCGATTTTGGATGGTCGACTGAATCAGTGGATTTCGGTCGACCGAACCATTTTTGGTGTACCAATTTTGACTTGAGTATTGACCGTTGACTTGATTTAGTCGACCGATCCAGATCGATCTACCGAACCAGAGGTTTTCGATATACCGAATCCCATTTTGGCATGCCGAATCAAGGCTCAAATGCTTTTATAAAATGTGATTTCCGAGGGTTTTCCCAGATTAGTTTGTTTGTCTCTTTGAGATGGGCTTGTGGGTCGTTAGTGGTGATCCCTTGGGACACCTGATGTGCTATTTTGCTGAGGTTTTGGAAGAGTTTTCAAAGATCTGAAAATGGTTTCAAAAATGGTTTCCAAAGAGATGGTTGGCTAGTTTTGGAAAATGGTTTTCCTAGTTTTCTATATACGGACCGAGACAGTGTGGGTTCTTGTCATCGAGACTAGGGAATGTGACAACATTCTCGGGTGGTCGGGCGCGACTCCCTGGTCGAGGTCAGGGGCCGAGATACCTAACGTTGAGGGGCGTCGGGTCTTGGAGGTATGTGACTCCTTGACAGTCGTCTCGAGACTAGGGTTGTGGTCTAAGGGTTGAGGTGTCTTGTGGCATGACGGGGAGGTATGATACTCTTGTTGGCGCTGTGAGCACTGAGACTCAGGTGTCATCAGGTGTGGAGGTATGGCAATCCCTCTTGAGCACCGTGTGTAGAGGTGCCATGAAGAGGCGTACCTTGTGGTGGCCAGTGCGAATGGGACAACATTCTCGGGTGGTCGGGCGCGACTCCCTGGTCGAGGTCAGGGGCCGAGATACCTAACGCTGAGGGGCGTCGGGTCTTGGAGGTATGTGACTCCTTGACAGTCGTCTCGAGGCTAGGGTTGTGGTCTAAGGGTTGAGGTGTCTTGTGGCATGACGGGGAGGTATGATACTCTTGTTGGCGCTGTGAGCACTGAGACTCAGGTGTCATCAGGTGTGGAGGTATGGCAATCCCTCTTGAGCACCATGTGTAGAGGTGCCATGAAGAGGCGTACCTTGTGGTGGCCAGTGCGGATGGGACACGTGCCCCGTAGCTGGTAGTATCCTAAGAGATAGGACAGCCTTCTCAAGGAGCGGTTGGCTTTGTGAGGGTTCTATAGGTGGGAGAATCACGAGACGACGCAGCTCCTGCACAGGGTGGCACGTCGTGGCAGTGCAGACGCCATTGGTGCCTGTTCAGTGGTCTGTTTGTGGCCAGAGTTTGGTTGCCTAGCGTCAGACTTCCTAACTCACGGTGTGTGGTTTTGGGCCATGAGGGCCTTTGCTTATGGTTTTGGGCTAGTAGAGCCCCGTTTGTGATTTTGACTGGTGTGGGCCTAGCTTGTAGGATTTGAAAGAGAATGGTTTGCAAAATGAATTTAAAAGAAAATTTATTATGGTTTTGTTTTCCGTTGTTTTTTCTAGGGTGCGTGTTGGGTGACTTCTGTCACTCATGTGTTTTTCTCATATTTTTGGGTTGCAGGTGCAGGCATGCAAAAAGTTTAGCATAGTGCATATAGATCAGAGTCTCGTAGCCGCACACACAGGTTCCTAGTAGTTTGGCATTTTCCTGTTTAGCTTTAATTTTTCCGTAGTTTAAATTGTTTTAAATTATTATGGAAAATGTGGGGCATTACATATGGGGATTCGTCTTTTTTTGACATCCCATCGGTGACCCAAACACCTAGGTTCATACGCCCAGGCTCAGCCTACATCGTCTCAAAACTCGATAACCATGATCATATCTGACAATTGGATCCATTACAATGTGACGACACAACCCCTCGTGGTCCCACATTAGCAACCACAATCGTATTTGATAATTAGTTTCATTGGAGTCTCATACTCCTACCATATTGTCGACACCAACCCCTCGTGGCTCTAGAACACATTATTATTTTCTTTTTAAAACTCTTAGGTTTTCTTTTTGAAATCATTACTCATTGTCTTTTCTTTGTAGGGAATCATTCCCAAGCCAAACATGACCCTCTATTGAGTCCCAGACTCAACTTCATACAAAAAACCAGGCATTCCTATTTATTATTGGGTCTCATGCCCAAGAATCACATCTAACCACGCATTTATCAATTTCTTTCATTTCTTGGGCCTCAAGCCCAAAACCATATTTAGTTTTATTTATTTGAATTTCATATTCCTCCATGTCATCCACATGGGAAAACTTCATTAATACATGCATATTATCCATTCAAACCCTTTATTTGTCATTTTTCATGCACAATTAATCATATGGCTCAGGATTGTGGTTCAGCAGACTGAGTCAGTTCGGTATACCAAACTGGGTATCAACACCTAGAATGGTCGACCGAATTTGGGATTTAGTCGTTCGAAAATCCCTATTTCGATCAATTGAAATATCTTTGGTTGATCGAAATCCCCTGAAATAGAAGACTAGACATTTTCGATTTACCGAATTAAGGTCTCTGGTCAGATATTGACCGAAAAACGGTATGCCGAACCAAAACGGCATACCAAAATTCCTGATTTTAGTAGACTCCCCTTGTGCCCTACCCATTAGTTTGCCAGAATTTAGACCTTCGACGAACCCAACAAACACACCACATAAATCATGAATAAAACATAGGGTGTAGGCCTCCAAGTCTACTTCAAAACCCCTCAATCCATTCTCAAATCCATTAAGCATGCTTCTTGAAATAAAATCTCAAAGGCATAGAACTCATTTCACAATACTATAGCATACATTCCATTTTTTTTATCAAAACTCGCAAAAATCATATAACCTAGCATGATTTCTACTCATTCAAGTCATTTCCATCATTCCTACTATTTTTCCATGATTTCTAATGCATTTTACATTATTTTCATGCATTTACCCATTTTCCCAAAACGAAGGAAGCTGGATCGGCACTCCGACGACCTCCACCACCACACGACGCACTTCCAACTCTCGACGCACCAACTCCACTTCTATCTCTCTCTCTCTCACACGCTAGCCACTGCTTGCGGTTGCTCTGGCCCCCATCGTGCCTTCAACGCCATCCATTCCAGCCCTCTTAAACTTCTATACTCTGACTGCCTCCTCATATCCCACTAACCACCCTCCACCTGAGTTGACAATGGAGGAGACGAAATGAGCGTGGGGTTATCTGTGGAGGCACGGGTGGTGGAGGAAAAGAAGAAAGGAGAGGAAGGAGACAGACACACCCCTCAAGGAGCACTATGCTCAGGCTGACCAAGGTCAATTCTAGGTCCCACACACACATGCACAAATACTAAAGCCACATGAACAGGGACCAACATCGTGCCACACATGGAGAGAGAGACCCACAACACTACTAGTATATCAAATTATCCATTAATAAACTATATTCAAATATGTTAATTAATTTCATGGTTTACATTTACTAGATAATTAGACCCAGATGTCACAAGTCTCGTGCCTGTACTCCCTCACAAGAGCTCAGAAATACTAATAGTGTCCATGGATGGCCAGAACTTGTAGTAAACCACTGAAGGGAGTGTGGTGCAACAAAAAATCACATAGACACTCTGGCAGCTACTGAAAATGCTCTAGCATCAGTGTCCAATGACAACACATCACCCTCCAAGTGCCGCAACTTGACAAAAGGCACAAATCAAGCACATCAAACAATGCGATTGCATTGGGAAAACAGAAAAGGAGCAAGGCATTAAAAGGGGGATTCACACCAAGAAGCAAGGGCCCTCACAAATGTGGCTCGAATCAAGCAAACACCCAACATAGTTCCCTAACTCCTATAAATCATCAATACAAGCACTTAAGTTCACTACCACTAGAAGTGAAGTCTCTGCAACAATGATAAGGTTAGGCATACCTCGTACGGGATCTCAGGCTTAGAGTCACTCCCCAACTCCTCGCTAGAAGCTTGGGCCTCCTCATTGAAGGACATCAAACCTATCAGCAAGCAAAGCAAGGTGTCAAGTATGATACATAGGGGTAAATACACAACATGCAGGCATGCTAAGCATAGTCTGCATAACAGATTACAAAAGCAACGATAGCACAAATCGTCCAAGCACGACATGCATACATGGTAGCATAAGAATGGAAATGTAGACCATGGTAGAGCGTAACAAGGCAAATACAGACATTGTAACATCAAGGCCTCATTATCCATTTTTATAATAAACCATGTATTATTTGTAATATTGTGTTTAATGGTTTATTAATGGATAATCTGTTGTTTCTTGGCTGTGTGTGGTTGTGGCTGGCTTTCTGTGCATCGGCTTGTGTTTTGGGACCCATGTGGGGTCTGGTTTAAGGATGCACAGTCGCCTTGGTTTGCGTGCCCATTCTTTTTCTTTTCTTTCTTCTCCCACTCACGAGCTCACACACCCGTCTCCTTCCCCATTACCCTCCAACGGCCCGTGCCACCACCACCCAACAGCCCGTGCCACCGTGTCATCTCCGACACGATGGGCGGCTGGCAGGACGCGGGAGGAGGTAGGGATAAGAAGGGCGGAGGCGAACAGCCGGTGGTGAGCTGTGACGCGAGGAGAAAGGGAGAGAGGAAGAACCCTGCACGCGCAACCGTGGGAGGAGGTGGTGGCTGTCCAAGTGATCCACTGACAGGAGAGCCTCGCCGGAGCTTGAGGAGGCTCGCCGGAGTGTGGTAAGGGTCGTCGGTGGCTTGAGGAGGTACGCGACCCCTTCTCCTTCTTTCTTTCTGTTTATGGTTAACAGTTGATTTAAAGGCATGAAAATCGTAATAAATGCATGAAAATTGTAGAAAAATATGGATATGATTGGGAATGAGTTCTTTGATGTATTTGTGTAAGGATCATGCTAGTTTGTGTGGATTTTGGGAGTTTTGTGAAGTTTTTAGCCTTACATGTTTAAGGTTTATT
>JAMKQA010057496.1:0-10902 GCA_024699735.1 Posidonia australis
TTTTTTATGGCATTCTAGATCAAACCCTAATCTTGACACTCCTGTTAGTGCCTTGGCTTCTGATTGTGTGCCCCTCAGTGATTCAGAGGTCGCAAGTTATTTAGATGAATGTCCTTCATACATGGATATCTTCTCTTCTTCTAATGATCCTTTGGCCACTTTCTTTTCTCCAGCCGGGAAGATTTCTCCAGTTGGACGTCGCTAGACATTTGATCATTCGGCCTGCTTAAGCGAGACGGAGGGTCAGTGGATCTTTCGAGGCTTTGACATGTCCTCTGCAGTCACAGATGATTCCTCGAGTTCTGTGTGGAGCTTCTCTACGTATCAACCACCGCATATTAACACTGAGATTAAGGCTTTTTATCCTCATTATCCTTATTGTCAAGATATTATTAATGCTAATTCTCAATTTACCTATGATTTAGTGGAATTAGACCTTAATGTATTTATGGGTAATTCGGCGGGACACCCTGAGCATCACCGTGTCTATGGTATTTCGTCTGACACGAACGATTCGTATCGCCACTCTATCTTTTCTTGTAATCAATGCTCTATAAAAACGTGCGAAGAAAGTAATTGTTTTCTCCCCACTCAACATAACACTTATGATTCTGTGAATTCATTGACTCATATCCCTGACATAGAGATTTTTTCTAATAACAACGATACTCTTCCTCCACCTACTCTCTTCGGTTCTCGTTTTGCCGCCTTAGCTTCTCCTCTGATTTCCTTTAAGTCTACTGGTCACTTCTGGGAAAACGAAGATACTCCAACCTGGTCTGAAGAAACGACGAATGAAGGGTGGGAGGTGGTGAAAAGATGAAATAACCGTTCTCCATTGGTAAGCTTCTGTCACTTAATTGGACGATGCTTTAGCTGCGGCCTACATGGTCATACTAAAAGTTTTTGCAAATATTCTGGCTCCTGTTTTAAATGTAATTTCCCATCTCACTCGGTGGCGATTTGTAAATTTTTTCAGGAACCGACATCTTCCGCTCCCTCTGTTTCCACCATGACGGGTCTCTTTCCTCACAACCCTACTATCATTCCACCGTCTGAGACGACCTGTGACCTCTTCTTATCCCTCTCTTGCTGCGCCATTATTACTACACACTCTGCACAACTCACTAAAGAAAGAAACCCTGGAATACCACATTTCTAACAACTGGCCATCTCCTTCTGGGATAGAAGTTAAGGTTTTTTCCCCAGGCAAGTTCCTTTTGAAATTCCCTTCGTCCACGATCAGAAACGAAACCCTCAGTTTATACGGGTTGTAGACACCCCGATTTTGCAGTCACTTGGCGGCAGGCTCCTCTGTAAGATGTTCTGGTTGCAACCATCACTCCTAAACACTAACTCCATAGAACCCGAAGCCAACGTAGGCCCACACAAGCCCATTAGGCCCACACAAGCCCACAAGACCCACACTAGGTCCACTAGACCCACTCAAGCTCACTAGGCCCACACAAACCCACTAGGCCTACATAAGCCCACTCTAAATTAATCCAAGCAAAAACCACTAGATTAAAACCAAAATAAACAAAGTTCACCTAAATCCACATAAAACCTTAATTAATTAAGTAAAATCACTAATTAAAACCAAAAATAAACAAAATTCACCAAAATCCACTTAAACTTCTAATTAATTAATTAAAAACCAAATTAACAAAATTCACCTAAAACACTTAAAATCCAAAAATCAAGTGAAAACCCTAATTAAAATCAAAATCAAGCAAAATCCACTTAAAAATGTTTAAAATCCAAATTAATCAAGAGAAAACCCTAATTAAAGTCAAAACTAAATAAAAACTATTTTTAAACCACTTTAATCCATTTAATTTCAAGGAAAACCTAAATTATACTCAAAAAACCATAAAAACCCTAAAGTCATTTAATTAAGTTAAAAAAAACCCTAATTTGAACCCAAAAAACATTAATTAAAAACCAAAAAACTCTAATTAAATTAAAAACCATGTCTAAAATCTAAAAAACCTAAATTAAAACCCAAAATTCCAATTAAAACCCAAAAACTTCAATTAAACTAAAAAATCCTTAATTAAAACTACAAAACCCTAATTTAAGCTAAAAACCTTTAATTAAAATCCAAAAAAACCCTAAAACCCCCTAAAATAGTTAAATCCATAAAATCCTAATTTAAAACTAATTAACTAAATCACAAAAAACCAAAAATGGTTAAAATCCTAAAAACCTAAAACAACAAAACAAAAAAAACAAAAACAAAAAACAAAAGCCCACAAAGTTTAGCCCGTTAAGCCCATGCATTCATTACATCTTTCTCAACCAAAAAACTTAGGGGAAAAAAATAATAAATCTTTAGTAGTTTCTTCCTCCTCGCACCATCACTCCTCCCACACCTTCCTTCCCACGTTCTGACCAACAGCAATCACCAGCCACAATCCCCTCACGCCACCCATCCCTTAAAGACCAAGAGAAACCACCCAGAGAAGGACATCTAAACTGAACTGGAGAGAGCGGAGAGGAGGAACCGCAATAGAGAGAACGCCGGAGAAAACCCCTGTCGCTGATAGTCTCCACCGTTTGCCACTGATTCTTCCCCTGTTTGAGCACCTAGAAAACTCCTCGAGCACTCCACGACACCCAGCCATTTTCTCACCCCCCAAAAGCCCCAAGACTGCTGCGACCAGAGTGTCCACCGGAGAGCAGTGTTGCCATCGAGCCTCGTCGGGAGGATAACCCAACCTTCATTCAGGTAATTCTCTCTGTCTGAACGTCCTCATTTATTTTATTTAGTTTGTCAAGCATATGGATCTTCTGGGTCGAGCGTCGTCGACATGTTCCCCTTCCTACGCCGTCTTCCTTTTCTCCGGTGCCACCACCGGCAAGGCCTCATGCCTCCCTAGACTGTGGCAAGGCCCCCAGGGCATTGCCTACTTCTCCCCTCCTCTTCCTTCCTTCCCCCCTTCATCACCCTCAACTCTGGAGGAGCCTCTCGAGCGTCCTCGTCGACCGTCGTCGGAGCCGGAGATGGGCGTAGCCCCCCGAGCCGTTCCAGCCGCTCCCGTGGCGTCCAGGAGCACCGCCGCGGGCCCCTGGAGCATCCACATCTGTTCCTCGCGCTCCACCGCTGCTGCATCACCACCTCCACGCCGTCGGAGACCAAGATGGGTGGCGCAACCAAGGACGCCTCGATCATGCCTGCCGCCTTGGGAAGCATCTCCGCCCCACCCTCAAGCCTTGGGGACCCTCCGCTCGCCGCTAGAACGCTTGCGGGACCACCGCCCGCGAAGCACGCGGTCATCGGAGATGAAGGGGCGTCGCTGACGTCGACCCGCCGTTGAAGGTCTCATCGGTGCCGTTGGATCTTCCCCCCTTCGCCTCCGAAAGCACGTCAGCCACTTGGATCGATGATCAACCGCTGGGAGAGCTCAGATGAGCCTCCCAGGTCGTCTAGGTTGTTTTATTAAAACATTCTTATGTTTAACTTATTGTTATTTGAGTCCTTTTTTATTACATTTGGGTCTTTTATTTTTATGTTTAAGTCCTTGGCATTTTAAATAACTCTTCAGCTTCTTTATTATTGTTCTAAATATTACCTATTTTACCCTATTCGAATTTAATTTCATATTTAGTTCTGTATGTAAATGTTTTCTCACAATTAAATCCCTACATTCATGTTTTCCTTACAATTAAGTCCTAGAAATTTACTCTTTGACGCCCGAACGTTTTTTAATTTAAATTTACATTGTGAATATTGCATGCATGTTTTAATTACATTTCAGTCCTATTCATGCATGTTTTATCACACTTACACCCTTAAGATCATGTTTTCTTTGCATTTAAGTCCTGAACTTAAGCATTTTGGCCCCTAGAGTTTTTGAGAAGAGATTCTTTGTACAATTTGCATTTTAGACCTTATAAATGTCCATAATTACACTGAGCATGTAAAAAAACTAGATTTTTATCACATTTTGGTCCTGAAATTTCACAAATCACTCCCTGAATTTAATCAATAATGTTTTGGATAGGAAAATTTACATCTGAGTCCCTGAAGTTTTTTAAAATCGTTAATGATGGTTTTTCTTGCATTTTAAATCTCATTTTCACTTGTTTTACATTAATTGATCACATTACAAATAAAATCACTATTTGAACAAAGTTTCCATAAAAAAGACCCTGTTTGCAACATAAATGAACTTCTGATTTCTTATTTTTGTCAGATTTGCACCCTATTAGAAATTTTACACAATAAACCCAAGGTTTTCTAGAAATTACCAAAAGTGCAATTTTCACACATATCACATCACATAACCACATTTTCATTAAATTTTACATCCTAGCATCCGGACAAAACTTTTTAAACACATTTTTAACCATAAACATTTCCTTTCTGTGAATTTTGCAAAATAAATCCTGAGTTTTCAGGGAATTATCTGAGTACAATTCTCACATCCCATTGTCACACTGTCCTTTGATCCATCATCTGTACACTAGGATAGAAGTTTCTGAATGACTTTTAAACTAGATTTTCATCTCTTTTGTGAATTTTACGTTTTAGTCCCTATACTTATCTTTTATTGTTTTTACATTGTTTTATTGTTTCATGACCTTTTCTTTTGCATGTTTTCATGCATTTTTGCATTCCTTAGACTATGCATTGTCTCCATGCATGCATTCATCATATTTGACCTTTGAAATGACCAAATTGCCCATATGTCATCAATTCATGCACATGTGTGTCTGTTATTGCACCAAATCATGCATAACCATTGTCTACAGCATTCCTTAGTGAATTTTACTCATTTAGGTAAATTTCCATGCATTTTGCACTGTTTTGCTGTATTTGCACTTTAGTCCCTCCTTTTTGGATAAGTCTGCATTTCATGCATTCTTCCGTAGTTTTTCTCCTGTCTGTTTTCAAGTTCCTTCATTTGATATTCGATTTGACTATCTTTATTCCATGTATTCATATTTTCCTGATTTGATTTAGATTTCATCGCCCGAGGGCGTACAGTAATAGACCTGAGGGCTAACATTTAACCCCATCACGAATTATTTTCCCTCTTTTTGATTTTCACGACTTTTTCCATGATTCCGAGAACCCAGGTTGATTCGACTTTTTATCCTTTTGACATCAACATGGTTTTCGAAGGCGTTCTTTACAAAAACATCATCATTTCATGTTATTTTCAGCGATTTTGTCAATTCATGTGGATTTCTCCGCAATTTTTGCACATCATCCTTCACATCCATCAAGTATTGTCTTGGCACTCACATCAGCATTATTAGAACACAATCTAGGCATAGCAAACATTCATTCAGCCTCAAGCAAGCGAATTAGACTAGAAAGACTGAGTTTCTCGGGCGTACGGGGGTGCCTAACACCTTCCCTGTGCGTAATAGGAATCCGTACCCATCCTCTGGTTGGTAGACATCTGGCCTTCACGTTTGCGTCTCATTCATTCACTTTTAGTGATTCGTTTGTGGTTTTCCTCGTCTTTCTCTTAAAAGACCAGGTGGCGACTCCATTTCTCTCCTTCTCGTCCCGTCTCGCGCCCTCGCCATCTCGGCATGGCTATGGCTTCCTTACCTCCTCGAGCGAGGGCACGGTCACACGGGTCTTCCCTCCAAACTCTCTTTGCCTCCTTCATCCACTGGTCTCTCAATTCCAATGTGGTTTTCACTCTAAGGGAAAAGGCGGTTTGGATCAGAATGGATGGGATACCCATCATCTACGGAATGTAAACGTATTTCACTATATGGTTTCTGAGTTTGCAGATCTTCTTGAGGTTGATCTTTCCATTGACCGTGTCAAATACCAAGGATTTGCGAGAGAATTAGAATACGAATTCATTCGGGTAAGGACATCCCAGACTCAAGATTCTTTGCATTTGGCAAAATAGTCTATCCCATTAAATATTGGCGTAGTTGAGACATTTGCGCACCCCCTCACTATCCCACAACCTATTCCTGCTTGGCCCAAACAACCACGTCTGCCTTCTTCAGAACCCAGAGGCCTCAACCCGACTAGGAAGCCTTTTAAGCACAATAAGGGTTGGAGAGGTGCAAAGAGTGGGAATGCTCCTAGGAATGGGAAGAATGTCTGGACTAGATCCTCTACTTTCACCTCTCAGTTTACCCCTTCTGCAAATACTGCTAGTCTCTTACCTACCCCCTCCCCTTCATCCTCTGGAGGACACTGCAATGCTTCACCCTCCCTCTCTTCTGAAACTACTCCGACTATAACTCCTCAAGTGGTAGAGAATCAAACAGCCATGGAAACTTCTAAATTTATGGAGGCAGAGATAAAGGCTAGAAATATTTCCATGGCTAAGTTTAAGAAAGTGCTGATGATTTATGATTGTTTGGAGAAGGATAACCGGGGTAATCTAAACACTGAGAATCACACCTCTCACCCGGCTACCCCTGTGGATGCCCCAGGTAATATCATGCCCATTTCTCCTAGTACTTCTTCCTCAAATAATCCCAACTACATAAACAATTACGCATCTTCTATTGCTTCTTCTTTTAATAGTATTACAACCAATTCAGATACAGATGCTATATTGAATGATTCAATTCACTGGGACTCGTATGATCAATTTCAGTCTTTATGTAGTAAAATTGGTTTTGCTTTTAATTCATTGGAAGAAACTAAGTGTTTCTTCAACCTGGTGAGGGAGGATCAGGGCCTGCCACACATTAATCTAGACACTTGCACTAGTACAGTTGAGAAACTAGCTTCTCTTTGCTTGCCCCCAAGTAATCAATGATTATAGCAACATGGAATATAAGAAGTTTAGGGACAAGTGGTAAAAAAAGAGTTGTGTGTAACTTCATCAGATCTAATAAGTGTGACATAATAATTCTAAGTGAAACCAAAAAGGAAACATTCTCCCTAGGATCACTCAGATCACTAGAAGGAGGCAAAATCAACTTATGATCACAAGTCCCCTCTTTGGGGGCCTCAGGAGGCATTCTCATAGGTTGGGATAATGGAATTATTGAACTATATAAAACTATACCTGTCGTCTATAGCCTCTCACTAAATTTCAAAAAGAGTGTAGACGGGTTTGATTGATGGCTTACAGGGATATATGGTCCCGGTGAATCCAGCTTAAAGCAAGACTTCATTGAGGAAATGAACAACCTTAGTAATCTGGTTAACAACAATTGGGTCATTGGTGGTGATTTTAATGTAACTAGATACTCTCATGAACACTCTTCTAGGTCTGGAATTACTTCTTCTATGAGAAGTTTCAATGAATTTATTAAAAATAACTTCCTGACGGACTTCTCTCCCAACAATTACTTTTTTACCTGGTCTAATTTTCAATCACATCTAACTATGGTCAAACTTGACCAATTCCTCATATCTACAGATTGGTTGGTCAAATTTCCTCATGCTTTTTGCTCTGAAAAGGTCAGGGTAGTATTAGACCATAATTCTAGATACAATCCCACTTGACTAGGGTCCTTCCCCATTCAGATTTTATAAATCATGGTTTCATATTGATGGTTTTGAACAATTCTTATTGGATTATTGGCAGAAATCAACTTATAGCTGCCCCTTACTTTCTCCCATTGCTGTTTTTGCAAGTAGACTCAAAAAGCTGAAACAACACATTAAAAATTGGACAAGTCCAATAAGGGAGGAAAGAAAAAATAGATTATTATATATAGAATCACAAATACAATACATTGATGGACTAGCTGAATCTTCGATGCTTAGTGATGAGATTTGGGAAGAGAAAAAGGCTCTAAGAATAAAGCATATTTCCTGGTTAAAAGAGTAGGAATCTTACTGGAAGCAAAAATTTAAAATACAATGGCTTAATGAGGGAGATTTGAATACAACCTTCTTTCACAACATGGTAAAATGTCGTAGGAGGGTCAACCCATTGCTTCATTGAACATAAATGAAATCCTGATTTATTCACCCAAAGCATTTTGTAAAGAGATAGAAAAACACTTCACTTGGCAATTTAACAAGGATAAAAGATTCAAGGTTTCTTTCATTTGAGATAATTTAGTCATTCACAAGATCTTACACCCTGAACTACTAGAGGAGCCTTTCACAATCGAGAAGGTAAAAAGGAATGTGTTTAGCTTACCTGGTGACAAAGCCCCAGATCCTGATGGCTTTCCTTAGCTTTCTATCATCATTTCTGGGATCTTTTGAAATCAGATATTTTCAATATCTTCTAGAACCTTTATCTTTTAATGACCCTGAATTTTTAGCACTCATTAATCAAACATTTATTGCTTTAATTCCTAAGAAGAATGGTGCTCAATACATTAAAGACTTTAGACCAATCAATCTAGTGAATAGTATATATATGATTATTACTAAAACCTTGGCTACAAGGCTTACTCCATTCCTGAATGAGGTAATTGATCAATCTCAATGCGCTTTACTAGCTGGAAGATCTATTGGAGATTGTTTTCTTGTTGCACAAGAAACTCTACATTACATGAAAACCTCAAACATCCGTGGATACATTCTAAAGCTGGACTTTGAAAAAGTCTTTGATAATGTTAATTGGGATTTCATGCTAGAATCCCTTAATGGGCTAGGTTTTGGGTCGAAATAGATTTCCTGGGTTAGGATGTGTATCTGTACCGCCAAATTTTCTATATTGGTCAATGATTCTCCCAAGAGTTTCTTTGGGGCAACCAATGAGCTAAGGCAAGGAGACCTATTATCCTTCCTGCTATTTATTGTTGCCACACATATTTTAAAATGTATGCTGAAACTAGTATTGACTAACAACCTAATTTCTGGCATACAATTCCCACATTGGATTCCTACTGTGGTCAACATCCAATATGCAAATGACACTTTATTCTTTTTTTCTACCAGTGAGGAGAACCTGATCAACATTAAAAGGATTTTATGTTGCTTTCAATCATGTTCTGGATTAAAAATAAACTTCCACAAATCCTCACTCACAGGAATTGGTGTGAGCCAATAATCACTTACCAACTCTAGCAATATCTTGGGCTGTGGGGTTGCTGATTTACCTATCGTGTACCTTGGTCTACCATTACACTACAAGAAGGCCACTTGTAAAGACTGGACCCTAGTTATAGAGAAGATTTCCAGTAAACTATCTATTTGGAAAGCTAAATACTTATCCCTAAGTGGTCATCTGACTCAGTTAAATTCTGTACTCTCTACCATGCCTACCTAATATTTATCTGTTCTCCATTTACCTGTAAAGGTAGAGAAGGAAATTGATAAGATCAGAAGTAGATATTTGTGGAACTTCTTCTCTTCTAATAGTAAAGGCCTCCATCTTGTTAATTGGAAAACTCTTTGTAAATCAAAAAAAAAAAGGTTAGGGGATTATAAACTAAAGAAATTTCAATTATGCCTTGAAAGGTAAACTGCTTTAGCTATTACGTTCTGAGAATAATAATTTGAAATGGAAAAAACTTTTGAAGGTTAGATATCTATATAGAACTTGGCCTGGTGTTTTATTAAACTCCTCTGTAAACAATTGTTCTCCTCTTTGGCAAAATATTAAGGTATGTTTTGATATTATTAATTACTTCACCACTTTTCAAGTGCACAGTGGCAATAATGTCCTGTTTTGGGAAAATAAGTGGTGGAATGGAAAAAAATTAAAATTCAAGTTTCCAGAGTTATATTCTGTAGCCAAGTTTAAGAAAGCAACAGTCAAACAAATTGTGGATTTATTTAGGACTGATTTCAATAAACTTTTTGATCATTTTCAAGGTACTTCTAGGTGATCATACTATTATCCAATCACAGGCAGATTTCCTAGCTGCTATACTGCAAGATATTACCCTATTGCCTAGTAGGGATAACCTTATATGGTTGTCACCCAAAGATAGCACTTTTTCAGTTAACTCTTGTTATAGAGTTCTAAATGATGGAGGCATTCGATTCCCTCTATATTGGAATATCTGGAAAAGTTGGACACCTTAAAAAATTAAGCTTTTTTCATGGATGGTCTTAAACAATAAAATTTTAATAAAGGAGAATCTATCTAAAAGAGGGTGGAATGGCTCAGAAACTTGTATACTATGTAATATGCAAAGAGAGACCAACACCCATCTATTTATTCACTGCTCCTTTATCTGGCCTATATGGAACTTCTTCATATCCACTTCTATGTACCCTGGATATTTCGAAATTGTTGACTTATTTAAGTTAACACCTATGCTTAAATTTAATCTTAATAAGCATGGTTGGGTTGCTCTTATTCAAATCATTTTGTGGCTGATTTGGATGGAGCGTAATAGCAGAATTTTTAGAGACACAGTAAGTCTCATCTAGCAATTATTTTTGATATCATCTCTTTAATGCATCATTGGATAGATAATTTTGCAGCAGACTTCAAGAAGGAAGAACTCCTATAATCTATCTCCTCTATGCATCATGTATGGATCGTGGATCAAGTCCTAATTAATTCAGCTTCTTCCGTGGGACTCCTTGAGGCTCTCCGGCCACAATCCACTGAGGCTACCTCTAATCTGCCAAGCTCTGCAGAGGAGGGTGCTGGAGCTTAATCTGTTTTATCATTCTACATTATGCAGTCACTTTTTGTCATATTTTGAGTATTAGAACTTGGACTCTGAATGGTTTCTACATATACATTTTTGCATTTGATTGGAACTTGTTGTTCCAGACCTTTGTAATACTTTTGGACATCTTGATCCCTTGGTAGTTGTAACCATGCCGGCGGAGAGATCGCAAAGAAAATGCGAAAAGTCAGCAAAATCATGACGGAAAAACAAAATAAAATGCAAAAATGCAGGAGTCGCCACCTAGTCTATTATGGAAGACGAGGAAAATCATAAACATGAAAATCATGCAAAACAATAAAAAAAGAAAAGTCTTCGAAAACCAGAAATGCAGGTAAGGATCCCTGTTACGTACGAGGAAGGTGTTAG
>JAMKQA010057498.1:0-13879 GCA_024699735.1 Posidonia australis
TTACTAACTTCAAATGGTGGAGTACAAAGAGAGGAGGAAGGAGGAACAAAGAGATGGCCGTCCCTAGGGCTTGCAAAGCCTCCACACAAAATCCTCCTGTTGTCTCACAAAAGAGCCAACCCTAATAAGAGCATTGGATGGCCTTATATAGTGGCTAATCATCCATGACAAAAATGCCCTTATACAAATAGAATATTCAAGACACATTCACAAAAGATCTTAGCATTTTTAAAAAAGTTGTCTCCCATAGCTTTTTTGCAGTGTTTTTGATGTATTTTACACATGACAAAAAAGCTAGTATTTTTAAATAAAGTGGTTTTTTTATGTGTTTAGTTCAACTTTTTCTCTATAAGTGATTATTTTTAATAAGCTATAGAAAATAAACGTTACCAAATGTTACCTTACAACTCTGCAATCACACTTTCAACTCCAAACAGCTGATGCCCCTTCCTTTGATAAAGTGGTAATTTATAGAGAATGGAGAGAAATCTTGATAAGTTACTGGACACAAGTAGAATAGTAAAGATGCACTTTTTTTGTTGGTGGGGTTGTGCTTTTTCATGATGGGAACCCCTTTAAATCTTATTAAATTTACTTTAAGTCTTATTGGGAATCTCTATAAGATATTGGATATCCTTTAAGTCTTTTCTTCTTCATGTCTTTAAGTCTTTTCTTTCTTTAAGTCATCTCCGTAGGATATTGGCTATCTAGGGAGATTATGTATCCATATTTATGAGGTATTTTATTATCAAATGGGTAATCAACAAGACCATAACAATCATTACCATTAGTAATTGGATCAGTAAGACGTGAAGTGGAGGATGATGCTGGAGAGGATTCAATCTATATAAGAGCCAGTATTTTGTTCATTTCATAAAAAACCAAGAGCTTGAGTTGTGACTCAGGGGCTTGTGGGCAACAGATTTTGAAATTTGTGGTCGGCTATTGATTTAGCTGAGAAAAAGTCTACGATTGCGAGACTAGAGGTTTGAAATTATTAACTATCATTGAAATGTTTTTCTTCTAGAGGACAAAAGAAAAATTATATTTATCTTACTATTTTATTAACATACATCGATTAAGATAATAATTAGGAAATGAGTGGGTTATGTTTTTCCATTCCCATCTAATGATCATGAGATTTCATGTTCTTCAAATGGTTGGAGTAATTCATGAGTCAAATTTTGATTCATCTTGATGGATGGATTCACCAAGCTATTGGAGTAGGATTTCCTTGATTGGACCAAATTTTTTCCAAAAAGTGAAAAGAAACCAATTTGATTTTTCAAATTGATACATGAAGCAAATAAACCAGGAATGCTTCATCTATGTATTTTGAATAAAGAAAAACCTTTTCCCATGTTTTTTGATAATCTCAATAATTATAATATTTGGGACCAGGAAAGTTTAAATAATAAAATTTCCGAAAGATATTTGGATTTTCAGTATTATTCCAGTCTTCTACAGGAATGACCTTTTCAATTATTATTTTAGATAAAGTATATTCTTCTCTTTATTTAGGACCTTGAAATTATGTTGAATCATAACACTACCTGTTTCAAGAAGTATTTTTTCATAGTATTAGGTATTCTTTCTTGCAATTGTTGGAACATAGCAATATCTTTCTAGAAAGCACTGTAGTACCAATATTTCAAGAATTGTATTTAGCTTTCGTGTTTGTAGAGCTATAAAATGATACACTTATTTTTTAATATATGGACTTTTAACTAAATAGCCAATGGACATGACTTCAATTTCATCAAAATAAGCTTTTCTTTTCAAGAATTGTGTTTTTGCAAAAGAATTTCTCTTTTCTGGTCCTTCTGAGGGCTTGTTATTACTCCTTTACCTATAGTAGTGAGCTTCTACATCTAAGACCTAGGGTCCGTTTGGTAGAGCTTCAGCTTTTGAAGTCAAGTATAGAAGCTAGCATCTAATAAGAAGTTGTCATTACTCAGCTTCTGGAAATGTAAAAAAATTACTGTTCCAAAAACTACATGTTTCTATAAAGCTGGTAATGTTTGGTAGAATTGTTGAATTATTATAACTTCTGGAGAGAAGCTATATGCTCAAAAGCTGTCTAAAAGCTCTACCAAACGGACCCTTAGTATTAGAAACTATTTTGTTGCAAAAAATTCTCGTGACAAAAAGTTAGGAAGAGGATTTTAGTGTCCATTAATAAACTCTTTTCTGAAATCAAATATAGATACAATCGCTTACCATCTGACAAAAAATTGTTTAGTTGATTCTAACATCATTTTCAAGAATAAACTTTGCAAACTTACAATATATTCTTAAAAGAAACTTTTGGTTCAAAAGATCTTCTTGGAATTTAGTAATTGTTAAAACAATGATTAAAATTTCCTTTTTTATGGTAGAATATTTTTTTTGAGTCTCATTCCACATACTAGAGGTGAAACTTACTAGTTTTTGTTATTTACCTTTTATTTTAAGATTCCTCCATAGCCTTTGTTAGACGTATCTGTCTCTACAATTTTAAAGGCGTTAGTATCTACAATATTTAAACATAGTAGAATTTTAACCCTTTTTTTTTCAATCTTTTTTACAACCTTTATTTGCTAAGTAGTCCATTATGGGGTGACCTTTTTTAGTTTATTAGTTAATATCTTTCTATCAAAGGCAAAATTTTGTAGAAATCTGAGACGTAATTTAAACACCCTAAAAATGATGTAATTGTGTTTTATCCTTTATTTCATTTAGAATTTTTTCAACAAAAGCAATAACTCTATTGATGGGTGATATCGTTCCTTGATTTCTTCTCAAAATGACCAAGTGGGACTGTAAAGGCTATTTCATATCTATCATATTCTTTAATCTGAAATTGCCAAAATTTAGATTTCATATCGAATTTAAAAAATACTTTAAAGTCATAAATTCTTCTTATTAGATCTTGTTTGTTTGAAATAGGATATTTATTCCACTCTAGAACCTTATTAAGTGGTTTATAATTAATTACTATCTAGGGTCTCTTCTTTGAATTTCTAAAGCATTCTACATAAAATGCAACATAACTCCAAGTTGAGGAGCTTGGTCTAATGAGACATTCATCCTGAAGATCTTTATTCTCTTGTGGTCTGATGGGTCATGTATCTTGAAGATATTTAATCTCTTGTTTGTATATTTCTAATAACCTTTGATTCATTTGGATGGGTCAAGCATTGATAAGTTTCTTTTCTTTATCAAAACCCCTTATATATGGTAAATTGACTTATGCTTTTTTACTACTAGAAATTCTATATTTTGCAAGGACAAGTCCTCACAAGATTTTAACGAAGACAAATAACAAAGACATGTCCTCACAATATTCTGACGAGGATTTAGCGAGGAGATATCCTCGCTATGTCCTTGTGATATAGTATTAGTAGAATTTCTAGCTTTAGCTAGGGCATGTCTTCGTTAAATCTGACCTTAAAATTTCAATGGTAGGCCATCCCTCCACCTCCCAACCACTTTTCTTTCTTTTACACCTCTCGTGCTCTATCGTCATTGCCATGCATGCTCCGCCTCTCATTCGCCTCCTCCCTCCTCGTCACCGTGTGCCTCCATCTCAGCCTCCTCCCTCCTCGCCTTTGCGCTACCTTCTATGACTCCTTGCCTCCGTTCTCCCTTCGTCTCCCTCGTCACCACCATCTGGTAATCTTTGGTTTTGAATCTTGGCTGTCTGTGCTTGGGAGGATGCAACATATTTCACACTAATTCTTTAAATTTTGTTTTTTATATTAAATATATCATGTCCTATGTTTATCATCAAGAATCAGTCGTTGAAGCACATTATATATATCATGTCCAATGTTTATAAATAGCTTTTGGAATTGGATATTATATATATTTGAATAACATCAAGAATGTGTCGTTGAAGCAAACCTGGATACGACATCAAGTTGATACAAATTCATATAAATGCTAATCTATATATTTTGGCTCTTCAATACTATTAGAAAAAAAGGAAGTATCTGAAGTTCACTAAGACAATTAGATTATCAGATATATATGATCTGTAGCCAATTCTTGAAACACTATATAGGGCAACAAGCCCAAGCTACTGTATTCACAGTACATGATTATGATTCCCTAGCAAAGTGGTTTATACAGTAGAAGTATTAAAGTCTTTTACTTGTTTTGTGGTAAGTTACTGAAGTTTGAAAGGGAATTGACACTACTTGTAGGGGCACAAGGTATGTTATGACGCTAACTTGTATGGTAATTCAATATAGGTAATGCATTTATTTATGTTGAGAACAGTATTATGCTATAAGAAACTAATTGCATGGTTAATTTACCTATTAGGATGGTCCACCACTGAAGAAACATAAAGTGGGTTTTACTTTTATGAGTGCATTAGGGTCTATTAAGTTAGATAATAGGTTCTTAGTAGTTATACAGGTTATCGGATATCCATATAGTCGTTATTCTACTAATACCGATATATATATATATATATATATAGGCTAATTTTCTGATAAGGTCCGTTCCTATTTAAGATAAGTAGGGCCTTGAATATTTCAACTGTTGGATTTGAATTTTATAGTGAATCTAATGGATAAGGTGATTACAGTAACTACCTCCTTATTTAATGGATTTTTTTTAAAATTATTGTCATTAAATTAGTAGTTACTGAGATGTAGATGAATGGTTGAAATTAAGGCCCTACTTTTCTTATGTAAGGCAGGCCCTACCTAATCATTACTCTATCTCTCTCTCTCTCTCTCTCTCTCTATATATATATATATATATATATAGGAATGACTTCTCTTGCATCTTACTTCATTTTGTTAAAATAAGGTAACATGAGGTTATAATCATTGGATCAAGATCCCGTGGTAAATAATAAAACCATCATTTTTTCAATAGTGGTTTTCAGATTTTAAAATTTTCCCTTCTTCTTTTTTTACTATGATTTTTTTGGCAACTTCTTGTAGTTAATATCTCTTAAATTATGGGATTTTCATATTTTGGTAAAAGAGAGAGTAGATGAGCGAGATTTGTTTTTTTAAGAAAGAGAGTGTATGGTGAGATAAGGAGAGAGAAAAAAAATTAGCGTCTATGTGGTAGTAAAGAGAGAGAGAGAGAGAGGGAATTGTACATACGTATGAAAGAAAGTTAAAGAGGAGAGAGATTGGGAGAGACATAGATATTTTAGTAATAATGGTAAGTTATAAATAGTAATATTAACTTATATTGTTGTAATGTTATTTGTAAATAGTAAGTTTTTTGATGTTTCATTTTCCCTACTTTTTCAATTAGTGATGTTTTTTTGGTAAGAAATTCTCTCCTATATATCCAATGTTGTTTGAGATATTCAATGTTGCTATGATATTTTTGGCAACTTCTTGTAGTTAATATCTCTTAAATTATGAGATACTCATATTTAATAAGAGAGAGAGAGAGTAAGGGAGAGAGATTTGTTTTTTTGAAGATAGAGTGTGTGTTTAATGAGATAGAGAGAGAGAGAGAATTTGGTTGTGTGTGTGGTGGTGAAGTGAGAGAGGAGTTGTATATAGATATCAAAGAAAGTTAGAGAGGAGAGAGATTGGGAAAGATAAAGATATTTTAGTAATGATGATAAGTTATAAATAGTAATATTAACGTATATTGTAGTAATATTATTTGTAAATAGTAATTTTTTTGATGTTTCATTTTCCTTACTTTTTCAATTAGTGATTTTTTTTGGTAAAAAACTCCCTCCCATATATCCAATGTTGTATGAGATTTCCATTTTTTTCTTCATAATTTTAATATTTCTTCTGTGTGTTTTGGAAGAGATCAAACCTATATTTCAGTAACACTATTTATAAATAGTACCAATTTTACCATTACATGCTAGTAACACTGCTATGTGTAAATAGTGACAGGACCATTATTATAAAAATAAATAAATACATTTTAGTATTACAAGAACTCCAAATAGTAACTGTAATCCACTTCTTCACATTGAATGACCCTTTGAAATCATAATCCAAACTTCTTCACCGAAGACAGTGTTGATGGGGTTCATGGTGACTTGGTTCTTGGCAGTGTCCCCGATGAGCCGCTCCGTGTCTGTGAAACCAACGTACGAAGGCACATCAAACCAATCATATTTCAAAACTAGCACAATCCCCATTTTTCTAAAGACCTACGACATTAATGGTGCAATCAGCGTAATGCTCCTCTCGGGCTCAACAGCTCAACGTCACTCATGGGTGGAAACAAAACGACGCTACTCACAGGCGAAAACCTCAAAGTTACAACAAACACTGGCTACAAGTAGTAGTTAGGGTGCAATCCTGAACTCGTTGCACTGCCATAGATAACTACAACCTCTCGTTCGAACCCACAAGCCTCTAGTGTGTCGTGTTGCTCGATGTCTGCACTGAAATGCGACCAATGGTGTCTACACTGAAATGCGACCAATGGTGTCTGCATGGTCGTGGACAGACAACCCTGTGGAGGAACCTACCTATCTCGGTATCCCACCACTCTGTAGGACCTTCTGCTAACCCTCCTCGGGAAAGTTATCTCCTCTAAGGACCACCTTACAAGGTACGCCTCACTAAGTGTCTTAAAGTCTTAGTCTCGGTGTCCAAATAACCAGTGGCTCCTCACCCCTGGCATTAATCGACACTCAACAATCTCAGTATCCGTACTAACCATGGTATCACATCTAGCTTCACAAAGGTCTCATACACCCTGGTCTCACTACCACGTGTCTCTATAGTCATTCAGTACTCTAGGTCTTCGATGTCCGAAACAAGTGGAGTGTCATACTTCCAAGTCTAGCAGGGCCTCGACTCGTGGACCTTAGCATTGGCCTAGTGAACGACAATTCAAGAGTCTTATACCTCTAGGATCTGATAGACACTTACCTCAGTCTCTTAGTCTCTAACCTCACCCTAGGCAACGTGATCGACCACCTTAAGGATGTTGTCACATCCCCTAGTCTTGGCAATATGTCCCGTCAGTCTCTTGGCCTCAACAAACAAAAAACTCCAAAAAATCTTTCAAAAACATTTGCAAACTATGCATATTTTTTCCAAATCCTTTTGGAAATCATTTTCAATCATTTCTGGAATTGTCTCAAAAGGTCTGCCATAATTAACGACCCTGAATCAAGTAAAATCAAGTATATTTTTACACAAATCATGGAAAATCTAGAAAATACATTTTAGATCCTTAGTTGTGTGATTTAGAGTGTCTCAAAGTTCCTATCATTAATTAACTCTTGAAAATGCGTAAATAAGATATCTACAAGGTCTTTCATTAAAACTAGATTCTACAAGACCAAGTAAGTAGTCGGAAAACTTAAGGTGCTTACAATCTCTTAAACAAATAAGGATGGACACATTTAATCCATTCCTTGTTAAGGTTATGGCAGATACTTGAACAAGGCTTATATGTAAGTAATGGTATTTAGAGCTTCCTTTTACCATTTCAAGATCTTTTTTTATAAGACGCTGTAGGTTTTCAGTAGTAGAAGTTATAGAAATAGTTCTTGTATAGTTTTAATGTGATCATCCGAGATAAGCTTGAAAGTTCCCTTTGTGTATATTTCTTTCATGGGTACTTTAAGCAACTTCTAATTTAAAAGGCTTTGGTCAACATTTTCAAAGTTAAGATGTTCACTATTTTTAATAATTAATGTTCTAACATAAGTCGATTTTCGAGACCCATTGGAGTCATTAGTAAAGAGATTTAATATCCTTAACATTTTGGTGAAACAACCCTAGACACTAGTAGCCCTTCAAGAATAAAACTTAACTTAGACAAGAATAAAACTGATAAAACTTTATAACACAATAGGAACAAATTGCCAAGCTGGATTTCCCATAAGTTGGTATCACAGCCATTTGCGATTGCTAGTTACTTGATTTATATTCCTTTGATTGAGTGTTGTATAGCTTTGGATATTAAGATCGAAGCCTCTCGTCGCAAGCTACACTTTGTTACCTATTAAGCTTTGTTTAGAGGGTTTTTCTTTGAGATTATTTTTGTTGACAAGCCACTAGTGTCTAAGGTTGTTTCACCACATTGATAAGAATATTAAATCTCTTTGCTAATGACTCCAATGGGTCTCGAAACCCGACTTATGTTAGAACATTAACTATTAAAAATAGTGAGCATCCACATGAGGTCAACTTACTATATATAACGGGTTTTGATGAAGAAAAGATATCTACCAAAGCTTGACCCATTCAAATGAATCAAAGGTTACGAGAAATATGCAAACAAGAGATTAAAGATTTTCAAGATAAATGTCTCATTAGACCAAGCTCCTCACCTTGAAGTTGTGTTGTATTTTATGTAGAAAATGCTTCAAAATAGAAAGTAGAGCCCCTAGATTAATAATTAATTATAAACCACTTAATAAGGTTCTCTAGTAGAATAGATATCCTATTCTAAACAAACAAGATATAATGAGAAGAATTTATAGCTCTAAAGTATTTTCTAAATTTGATATGCAATCAAGATTTTGGCATTTTCAGATTAAAGAATAGGATAGATATAAAATAGCTTTTACAATCCCATTTAGTCGTTTTGAGTGAAATGTTATGCCATTTGGACTAAAAACTATTCCTTCAGAATTTTAAAAAATAATGAATGAGATTTTTAATCATTATATTACTTTTAGTATAGTATACATAGATGACGTGTTAATATTCTCTAAGGATGTTGACCAACATTGGAAATATTTTAATATATTTTTCTCTATTGTAAAACGAAAGAGACTAGCTGTCTCTTCCAAAACAATGAAATGGTTCCAAACTTCAATCCAATTCTTAGGTTTTAAAATCAATCAAGGAATGATCTCACTCATCAATAAAATTATTACTTTTGCCAAAAAATTTCCAAATAAAATAAAGGATAAAACACAATTACATTGATTTTTGGGGTGTTTAAATAATGACTCAAATTTCTACAAAAATCTTACCTTTGACAAAAAGATATTAATTGATAAATTGAAAAGGGTCTCCCCAAAATGGACTACTCAACATATAGAGGCTGTAAAAAAGATTAAAGAAAGGTTAAAATTCTACCATGTTTAAATATTATTGATAGTAATGCCTTTAAAATTATGGAGACAGATGCTTCTAACAAAGACTATGAAGGAATCTTAAAACAAAAGGCAAATAACAGAGAATAACTAGTAAGGTTGACCTCTGATATGTGGAAAGAAATCCAAAAAAATTATTCTACTATATATATTTTAGCTATTGTTTTAACGATTACTAAATTCCAAGAAAATCTTTTGAATCAAATGTTTCTTTTACGAATAGAATGTGAGTCTACAAAGTTTATTCTTGAAAAAGATGTTAAAAGCTTAGTAGCTAAAAAAAAATTTGCTAGATGGCAAGCTATTTTATCTATATTCCATTTTATTAATGAACACTAAATTCCTCTACCTGACTTTTTATTACAAGACTTTTTGCAAGAAATTGGCTCCTAATACTAGGTCTTAGATTGTAACGCCTCAGCGTTACACAATAGTACAGAAACTATCCAAATAATTTATTGAATTTAAATTAGTAGAAATAAACAAATAAATTATAATTGATTACCCAGACCTGTCCATACTACAGTGCCGCAGTGAATCACCCCACGTAGGAGTTCAACTGCCCTGATCGCAGCCTCAAAGTCACGTACCCTCACTGGCACAAGCACAGGATGCATCCTCATGACGTCCTTGGTGTCCTAACACTTGGGGACTCTAACCTCAGATCCGACCAGTAACGGCACTGAGTGTAGTCTAGGTCCACCATGCCCTGGGTCCTACAGTACCACACAGTCTCGAGGCTCACTCCTCGGACCAAAACTCAGCAACCACTGCCTATGGCACGTCCTGACCACTTAGAGGTTTCACTATCCCTTGTCGGTACAACCACACGGTCTCAAAGTGGTTCCTACCAAACTTGGCAAATCCTTTTTCAATTATATGCAGCTTCCTTTAAAACTCTTTTTAAAACCTTTTCTCAAAAATCATTTATCATTATCAAAATCCATTTTCAAGGCATTTATTTTCCTCAAAACATCATTTCCACATTTGTGGTTCTCACTAACCATTTACCACATTTATTTATCTATTTATGGGCTCACAATCATTTCTCATGTATTTCTCCTTTATTTAAGGAAAATAATCATCTTTACATTCCTTATTTATGTATTTTCCATGCATTTCATATATATTTAATGCTTTTTAATCTTAAGAAAACCATTGAAAAACATGATCTGCAATTTACTAAAACATGGCAAAACATGCTAGTCATTCGCGTCGGCTACATCTACCTCCAAAACACATGACCTAGTCGCACTGTGAAAATTCGCTGGAAGGATCCGCCTTCTAGTTTCACCACTCGTTTTTCGATAAAACTCAAAACATTGTACTTAACTGAAAAATTCTGAAAGATTCATCAAAAATTCCCAAAAATCACAGGAATCATTCCACACATCTAAAGTATGCATAAACACATTCCAGTCCATTAACAGCATATCTACGACGTAGAAATAACATGGGTTTCCATTTATTTCCTTATTAATCCATTTATTTCTCATTGACTCATGATTAATTCCATGAAAATCCAAGAATCACCTCCCCTTACATGCAAATCCAAATTTTATGTTTCCATGATAATCTCCATGTTAAATATAATCCTAGACATGCTTCTAGGAATTTAAAAGGAGGACGGAACGTGTACTGTGGGGCTTCGACGGTGTTTCACCCTTTTCCGGCGAGCTCCACCAACCTTCAGCGAGTTCCTCCGACGTTCGTGCTACTCCGGTGACACACCCACACCAGTGACGACACCCCTTTGATGGTGGCCAAGCGGCAGCGGAACTCTGACGAAATCTTCTCCTTCTCCCTCACTCTCTTTTCTAGTTTCCCTCTCAACTCTCTCTCTGTTTCTCCCTCTTGTTTTCTCTCTAGTGTCTTCCAACGAAAAAGGAGCGGTGGGTTTTAAAACACCCACGCAAGGCACAATCAAGGGAGCAGGCAAATGGGTGCAGGCGACAGCGGGAAGATTAGGCGTTAGGTGGGCAGGCGACGTTTCCTATTTTCTAACAGTTTACTATTTAGGCTCCGCATCGGCAATTTCCACCACCAATATTTGCCAGTTAGAACCACCTAGATAATTCGCCTTCTTGGTCCACCTAGAGTATTTGCCATCATTATCCACTAAGACCATTCGCCTATTGGATCCGTTTGACCCTTACTGAACCAAGCTAAAGAGAAAGTAAGAGCCCAACTAAAGGAAACCAATCATAAATCCAACTCAAACATCAACACACATCCTCATAAACACAAGGAAATCAAATTCCAGAGCATTAACACTAATATTAAATCTTACTATCAAAATATTTTGTCTTTGTTACACCTTGGGTTTTACACAGATGCAAAATCTCACTCCTAAAGGTAAACGTGTAATAACAAGCCCTTTGAAGGATCGAAAAGAAGAAATTCCTTTGCCAAAAACACTACTCTTGAAAAGAGAAGTTCATACTGATAAAACTGAAGTCATGTCTATTAACTATTCAATTAAAAGCCCATATATTGAAAAATATGTGAATCATCTTACAAGTCTACAAATACGAGAGCTAAATGCCAGTCTTAAAATATTAGTACTACAATACTTTCTAGAAAGATATTATTATATTTTAACAACCCCAGTTGCTACAACCCCAAAATACTAGCCTAAAAATTTTAAAACATAATAAAATTCTCAATTACCATAAAATTAGAAGCTAATAAAGAACTATCTACCCAAGAACCTGTAGTGTACGACTATGTGACTGTAGTTATAAGCATTAGAAAGAACACCAGCTATGCATCTACACTTACAAACTAAAAACTACAAAACAAAATACACATGAGTGACCATCAAATAGGTCATCTAGTACACACCCCACACAAAAGCCATAAGAATAAAAAAACCAAACCCGACAAGAGCTAACTAAACTAGAATCATAACTTTAAAAACTTTATTTACTACTATAAAACATCACTATAGCTCAAGAGCATGCCAAAAACACTAAAATGGCATATCTCCAAAACTCGAGCCACAAACGCTAAAACTATGAAACCTACAATGCACTCAAACTATAAGACGTGCATCTAGAAAGTTATTTCAAGCTCAACACCACACAAGCAAAAACACAGGAAAACCTCCATACCACATAGGCAAAAAAAACAATTGAGTCGTATTGCCTAGTGCCAAGCAACTAACTCTAATCACATGTAGCCACAAAGGTGCACTATAATGCCATGGACAAGCTACCCTACAAGGAACCTACCCATCCCAAAGTCTAACCTCACTAAAGGACCTTTAAAGTGCTAACCCTTCTCAAAAAAGTTGTCCTTTCTCAAGACATCACCAAAAATGGGACACGTGCAATTACCAGTAACTAGCCCAAACTACGTAGAGTTCGCCCTCTTGGCATCCTAATCACAGTGCTTGGAGCAACCTAAGTCTCTATCCTTCGAGTCTAGCCAGCACCCTAAGTCTTAGTGTTTAGAGCAACCAAAGTATCATACCTCTGGTGTAACGACCCCACGTCACTACCCCAACCCTAATTACACATTTTTTTCTCTTTTCTATTAATTACATTAACTCTAAAAATAAATCCAACAATGAGCAACATAAATAAAAGTACTATTAACTGAAACAAAATTAAACTACTCCCTTACCCAGAACCCTTAATATGTGATTAAGAGACTCCGTCTCAATGTGCACTAATAAACTTCTACTCCTACCTACACCTACGAAAAATATCAAAACAAATACATATGAGTGACCACTAAAAGATCACCCAGTACACACTCCACCTAAACACACACGCACAACTCTGGCATCTCTCCTAGATGCTGCATCATTACAATAGGGAAACTTCCAGTGCCCTACAAGCAACAAATCATTTAAAACCATGCCTTTGAAAACCATTTTCTCTTCTTTCTTTTCAAAACCATATGCATGCTTCTCAAAACCTTTATACACACTTGAAATGGCTACTCTTGTCAAATCAAGTCTAAAACCACTCACACCCACTAGATCCATATCAAACATGGAGACTCTACTCCAAAACCACATGAAATCCACAACCTACAAAAATGGCACAAATCCATATTTCAAAAACCACAATGCCACTTACAGGCATAAACAACACAAGTCTCAACAAGTACTAGCCACAAGTAGTCGCTGGGGACAAGAACCCTGAACTATTGCACGACCACAGACAGTCGCAACCATTCGTCTCAAGTCCAACCTCTCAGAAGGACTCTCAATAACATGTCATGCTGCCCGTTGCTAAGCAATCGACACCAACCACAAGCAGTTGCTGAAGACTCCTGCTTCTCTCAACTACACTACTGCGGTGAACCACCCAGTGTAGGAGTTCAACAACCTCAGTCGTAGCCTCAGTATATCACATACACAATGTGCATCCTCTAACGCCCCTTTGTGCTCGAGCACTTGGGGACTCGAACCCCAGTCCCAGCTATCACTGACACTAAGGGTAATCTAGGTCTGCCATACCCCGAGCCTTATAGTATCATAGCCACAGTCACTTGGAAACCACAACCTTGGATGCATTGCCGACATCTCAGAAGCATCAATACCCCTACTCCGTCGGTACGGTTTTTCGGTTACATGGTTCCAACTAGTCTTGGTACCAGTAGACACCCCGATTTTGAAGTCACTTAGCAGCAAGCTCCTCTGGTTGATGCTCTGGTCGCGACCACCAAAACCCTAGCCCACACAAGCCCAATTAGGCCCACATTAGCCCACCTGACACAATTAAACCTAAAATCCGGCAAATCAACCTAAGCCCACTTAATCCAGCAAATAAAATCCATAAACCACAAAATCCAATTAAAATCCACCCAAAATCC
>JAMKQA010057499.1:0-10704 GCA_024699735.1 Posidonia australis
TTAAGTCTAATTGGGTCAGAGTGGGCCAATGTGGGTCTAATTGGGCTTAATGGGCTTGCGCGGGCCTAATGGGCTTGTGTGGGCTTGTGCGGGCCTAAGTGGGCTAGGATTTTGGTGATTGCAACCAGAGCATCAACCGGAGGAGTCTGCTGCCAAGTGACTTCAAAATCGGGGTGTCTACACATACATTTTGGCATTTTTTAGATCCAGAGCATCAACCGGAGGAGCCTGCTGCCAAGTGACTTCAAAATCGGGGTGTCTACACATACATTTTGGCATTTTTTAGATCATGCATTATTCCCATACATGCATTTATCACATTTAACCACTGAAATGACCAAATTGCCCCTATGTCATCAATTCATGCACATGTATGTTAGTTATTGCACCAAATCATGCATAATCTCTATCCAAAGTATTTCTTAGCATCCTTTACCCATTTAGGTACATTTTTATGCATTCTACATAGTTTTTGTTGTATTTGCACATCGGTCCTTCCTTTTTTCAATAAGTCTGCATTTCTTGCATTCTTCCATAGATTTTTCTCCTACCTGTTTTCGGATTCCTTCATCTGATATTTGATTTGATTATCTTTATTCCATATTTTCGGATTTTTTCAATTTGATTTGGACTTCATCGCCTGAGGGCCTATATTAACAGACTTGAAGGCTGACATTGGCCCCACCACGGATTATTTTCCCTATTTGATTTTCACGACCTCTTCCATAATTCTGATGACTCGGGCTGACCCCACCTTCTATCTTTTTGACCTCAGTATGGTTTTATGGACTATTTTTTGCAAAAACATCGTCATTTTATGTGATTTTCTTCTCATCTCACCATTTACTTATTTTATGTGGATTTCTTTGCAATTGTTCCGTTTGGGTTTCTTTTGTGTTTTCTGCACTTCTAATGATTTGGGTCTATTGTATTTTTGATCCCCTTAACATTGGTATAGTTTTCTAAACCATTCATTACAGTAACCTCGTCATTTTATGTGAATTTCTTCATATGTCACAGTTTCCTACTTTATGTGAACTTCTTTGCAGTTTTCCCACCTTCATTTCTGCGATGCTTTCTTCGATTCTAATGATTTGAGTCAGTTGCATTTTTGACATTCTTGAGACCTGTATGATTTTCCATGCCCTTCTCGCCAAAAACCTCGTCATTTCATGTGATTTTCTTTGTTGTATCATACTTTATGATTTCATCATTTCATGAGGATTTCTTCGTAGTTTTCGTGTACCCTCTTATACATCCATCCAGTCTTGTCTTGGCATTCATATCAGCATGAATAGCATACGATCTAGGCATATCAAGCATTCACTTAGCCTCTAGCAAGCGAATTAGACTAGGAAAACCGAGTTTCTCGGACATACGGGGGTGCCTAACACCTTCCCAGCGTAATAGGAATCCTTACCCATCCTCTGGCTAGTAGACATCTGGCCTTCATATTTGTGTCTCATTCATTCACTTTTTTGTAATTTGTTTGTGGTTTTCCTCATCTTTTCCTTAAAAGAATAGGTGGCGACTCTTTTTCTTTTTCGTTTCATCCCATCTTGCGCCCTCGCAATCTTGGCATGGCTGTGGCCTCCTCCCTCTAGCGTGACCCCACGTCGAACCCCCAGGTTGGCACGGTCATAGATATCTAGGAAGATATCAAGGTGATCAATGACTTTCACATTGGTAAGTTGCAAAGAAGGTTTTAAGATAACTATTGCTCAATTATTTCCAAATAAGCTGCTATTAGAGTATTAGAAGTCACAGGACCTCGAATATCTCTAGGCACATATTGTAACGATAGAGATAGTCTATTAGATCTTTCTCATTTTGTATATTGAGCCTTTGCATCTGTACTGCTTTCTTCTGTAGGTTTTGTAAGAGCAACATCCATTCGAAAGCAAAGGTCTAAATTTATTAGACCAATTTGAAAAGGTAAAGATTCCTTCCATTCTAGGAAATTTGTATCATTCAACAAAAACACTTTCATCATGCTTCTATCAATTGAAAAGGCTAAAAAAAATACTCACATTAAAATTTTATTTTTAACAATAGTATCATCATAACTCTACATTGGCTGATGAAACAACATCTTATAAATTAAATAAGCATGAAACTAATTCTGCATGTATAAATATTTATGTAACACAGCATTGTTGGATACTAAAATGCTCCATATTAATTATACTGTAGATACCCCGATTTGCAGTCACTTGGCAGCAGGCACCTCTGAAAAGATGCTATGGTTGCGACCACCAAACCTAAACTCTTACTTCACCTAAACCTTAGCTCAACCTAAACCCACTCAAGCCCATGTAAGCCCATTTAGGCCCACACAAGCCCACTCTGACCTAATCTAAGCAAAAACCCATAATTAAAAATCCAAACTAAAATAAAACTCACTTAAGTCATTAAAACTCAAATAAATTAAGTTAAAACACCTAATTAAAATCACAACCAAGTAAAATTCACTTAAATCATCAAAAAACCTAAAATCCAAAACAAAACCAAATAAAATCCAATTAAACATTGAAAATTCAAATTAATTAAGATAAAACATTCAATTAAAACCAAAATCAAGTAAAATCTACTCAAACCATTTAAAACTCAAATTAATTAAGTAAAAACCCCAATTAAAACTAAAATCAAGTAAAACTCAATAAAATCCATTGAAAATTAAATCTAATTAAATAAAAACCCTAATCCAAACAAAAATCAAGCAAAAAACCAATTCAATCAAAATCTAAATTAAATCCCTAATTAAATCAAGTAGAAACCAATTAAATCTAAATTTAAAATTAATCAAATTTAAAACTTAAACACAAAGCCTTAATCCATTAAAACCCATTTAAACTTAAATCTAATCCATTTAAAACTTAAAATATTAAAATCCAAAAAACCCTAATTTAAAATCACTTAATTAAACTTAAAACAATAAAATCCAAAACCCTAATTAAAATCACTTAATCAAACTTAAAACTAAAACCTAAAACCCTAATTAAAATCTAAAAGCTCTAATTGAAATCACTTAATCAAACTTAAAACTAAAACCCAAAACCTAAATTAAAATCACAAAAACAAATAATAAAAACCTAAAACTAAAAACCCTAAAATCCCTTAAAACCCTTAAGAAAACAAAAGCCCACTCTACTGGCCCATTACCAGCCCAACACACCCATTTATCCCTTTCAATCAGAAACTTAGGCAAATGGAAAATAATTGTGGCGCCCCCTTTCACCATCAATGATACCCCACGATCTCTGGCGCAATGTCAAACCGTCATCTCCGGCGACATCCCGTCATCTCCGGCGGCATTCCTTCATCTCTGGCGCATATCCCTCCTCCCACGTGATCTCCGACCAACCCACTCTAGCTCACATCGATCCAACGACGCTCATCTACTAGAAAAAAAGATCAACGCCATTGGAAGCTCCATCGACGTTTAAAAGCACCCACCGCCAACAGCAACAGGGGATTGTTTTCGAAACCCAGAGGAGACCCTTTTGAAACCCCAAACAACCCTGTTAAAACCACGACCTTCATAGCTCCTCCTTCATCCTTTTGCAACTCAAAACCTCAAGCCTCTGTCACCGGAGAACGTCGTCGTCAAGCTTTGCTGGGAGAAACATCAGCCCCTAGCAAGGTAATCCTCCCCTTTTAGTTCAAATCTTTTCCTCTTAGTCCCGTTAGCTCCGATTGAGTCTTCCAGTCGTGTTTCACCGGAATTGGCAAGCCCTATGCGTTGTCTCCTCCTTCTTCGGTGGTGGGTTCACCACCACTGGTGAGGCTTGTGACCTCCTAGGTCAAGAAGAGGCCTCTAGGGCCTCTCCTTCCTCTTCCTCCTCGTCCTCCTCCCTGAGCCCCCATCACTCAGGAGAGGCATCCTTGGCCTTTAATGGCCAGGGGGAACATCATCATCACCCCTGCAACCACTGACCTACGATTTCCCGTCGTGGAAGCTGTTGGAAGTCTCCGGTCATGACCACTCCAAACCACCACTTCTGGGAGCCTTGCCGCCTCGCCACGGACCTCCCCATGCAGCCATGCTGTCGTCTCAGCTTTTGGAACGTCACCTCCACCGCTGCAACATCTATCGTCGGCACGAGAAGTGGGGGGGAGCACCTCAGGCAACCCCAACCCTCGCCGACACCTTCGAAGCATCCCCTATGTCGCCCCGAAGCTCCTCCGGTCCTCGCCACACCATCCTAGAATCCGCATCACCTCCAACCATCTCACTGTTGTCTTCTTCGACGTCGACAGCCCATCGCCAGAGCCAGAGATGAGGGGAGCACCCCAGGTAGCCCCAACCTAGTCCAACACGCCGAAGAGCCCTGCGGTGCCTCCCTCAACTTCCTCGACCATCGCCTGAGCCTCTCCGCCGTCATACTGCTGCCAGTGACTCGTCGAAGTCCTCACCGGAGATTGGAGTGCCAGTGAACTTTGAAGGGAGTAGTTTAAGTCCAGATCCTTAGGTTTTTAATTGTCTACACTTAGGTCCTTAGATTATTATTATTAGGTCCTTTTTTTGTGTTTTAGCCCCTATAGTTGTAAATAAATTTTTATTTCTTTTGTTATTTCCGTAAAAATTACATATGATCCCTTACATGTTTTATTTTTCTCATGATCAGTTCAATAATATTTATTTTTTCACATTTAGGCCCCTACAATCATGTTTTCCATACAATTAAGTCCTAAAAATTTGTATTGTACCCCTAGAGCTTTTTAAAATGATCTTTCTTTGTGAAACTTGCATTTCGAACCTTAAAAGATTTTATAATTACACTGAACATCATAAAAACTTGATTTTTTTTACATTTAAATCCTAGAATTTTGCATGTAAACCCTAAATCCATAAAATGAAGTTACTAAGTGTAGAGAATTTGTATCCAGGCCCTTGGGTTAGTTTTAAATTCATCAAGTAGGGTTTTTAATTGTTTTAATTCACATTTTTGACATTTTTCACCTTTTAATCACATGAGTATTTGTAATTTATCACATGAATAAAGTTTTCATCAAAAAATCATGTTTGTAATGTAAAAAGATTTCTAATTTCCCACTTTGGTCACATTTGCACATTTTATGCAAATTTTGTACATTAAACCCTAAACTCTCAAGAAATTACTAAAATACAATTTCAAATCCTTCACACTTTAATGTCACATTTTCTTTTAATTCATCATTTGAACATCAAGATAAAAGCTTCTGAATACGCTTTAATCATGATTTCCCTATTTTCGTGAATTTTGTACTTTAGTCCCTGAACTTGTTATTTTCCATGTTTACATCATTTTCTTGTATTTAAGATCTTGTTTCCTTCATGTTTTCTTGTAAATAACATTTTCCTGACATTTTTCATACCTTTTTGCATGCATTAAACCATGCATCATGTACATGCTCACATTTATCACAATTGGCCACATGAAATTACTCAATTGCCCGTGTGCCATCAATTAATGCACATACATGTTAGTTTTGTACTGAATCCTAGCTAAATCATTCCTCAGCATCCTTTACATATTTAGGTACTTTTTCAAACATTTTACATAGTTTTCATTACACTGACATATCATTTCATCCTTTCTGAGCAAAGCCTGCATTCCATGTGATTTTCCGTGTATTTTTTCCCAATTCGTTTTCGAATTCTTTTACTTAACATTCGATTTGATTCCCTTTATTCCGCATTTTTTGTTTTTTACGATTCGATTTGGATTACATTACTCGAAGGCATACATTAATTGACCTAAAGGCACACATTGGCCGAATTGTAGATTATTTTCCCCTTATTGATTTTTATGATATTTCCCATGATTCCGACGATTTAGGTTGACCCCTTTGATATCAATATAGTTTTCCGGATCATTCTCTCAAAAAACATTGTCATTTTATGTAATTTTCTTCATATGTCATCGATTTGCCAATTTACATAGACTTCTTTGCAATTTTCCCATTTTGATTTCCATGACATTTTCCATGATTCGAATGATTTGGGTTGATCCCATTTTTTATTCTTTTGGTGTTGATATGATTTCCTGGATCATTTTCTTCTAAGAAATCGTCATTTCATGTGATTTCCTTGTCGTTTCATGTTTTGTTATTCCGTCATTTTGTGTAGGTTTCTTCGCAATTTTCGCATACATCCTACACATCCATCTAGTCATGACTTGGCATTCTGTAACTATGCCGGCGACAGCCTCGTGCTTGGCGCGAAAGGCCAAATGCGTGAGGATCGGCAAAGTCACGGCTAATCAATAAAAATAATGATAAAATGCAGGAGTCGCCACCTAGTCTATTTAAAAACGGAAGACGAGGAAAACCGCTTAAAACATCCAAATCGTGTGATAAAGCCAATGGAAAAGAAGGTCTTAAACCAGAAATAGGCAAGGATCCTTGTTACGTACGAGGCAGGTATTAGGCACCCTCGTACGCCCGAAAATCGGTCGTTCTATGGGTTCTCGTTTACTTATATGAAATGTCGACTTTTCAGCCTTTTCTGTACGCCCGAGGGCGATATGCAATGCCATGCTAAGTGAATCGTGTCTTATGCTAAATAGGAGTGCATGGGTTGTAGGGTTGTCCTAATGCTCAGAAATGTCACCCGTGTAATGGGACAAGCCCCGGTGCAAGGATATTGCACGGATATGATCAAAAGATCTAACAAAATCGAGTAATTTTCATCCTTGCTTTACTATATGCAAAATATGATCTATCATGCATGTAAAGGGCTAAAAACAGAATTGGGTCTTCCTAATATATCAAGGAAGAAAACCAGACAAAACCAGAAGCAAATCAAAATGGGAAAACGTGCTAAAAATCATACGAAAAGCTGTTGTGTTCTACTGAAAAACAGGCTGATGCGCCTGTTTGGTGTGCCCCACTGGTGCTCTTGTCTGGTGCGCCACCTAGGTGCTTTAGTGGGGTCAGGAAGATGTGCCAAGGAAAACACCAGAAATCCATGCAGTGCAATGTCATGTAATATAATGGGTTCCAAAAAGTTGTGCAATGCAAAGTCCTTGTAAACTCAAGAACTGCAATTTAATTATCCAGGAAAATCAACCAATTGCTATGGTGCAGATGGTTAAGGAGAGTGGAACTCACACCTCCCTCTCAGGATCAAATCTCACGGACCGCAGAAAGAAAAAATATATATCTACTGATTTCAAAAAAAATATATCTAAGAAAATCCAAACATGAAAAGTTAACATGGATCTTGTGCTCAAGGGTTGCAAGCCTCATACAAGATCACACCCTTTTCATGCTAAATAAAAGCAACAAGATTCAGCCATGCTACCTGGATCATGGGCTGATGCATGAGAATCTTCATATAGGAGTTGATGGGGCAATCAACCTACCAGATTTCAGCAATAGGCTAAGTATGCAAAGTGCAAAAGTCTTGAAAACAGTGTCATCTTGGGTTCAAATCATGCATGCAAAGACATGTAATACCAGAGAATCAACACCAGGAAAATCAGAGTCAAAATCATCCGAGAAACCATGCAGAGTGGGGTGCAAACAGGGTGATTTACTCTCTAACCAGACTGGTGCACCAGACTGGTGCACCAGAATGGTGCTTTGGTTAGGTGCGCCAGGTTGGTGCTCTAGAATGGTGCTCCCCAGAAATCCTGAATCAGACTGCAGTCTGATTCAAAATCCGATCCAAATTTCAGAGATCAATGATTTCTCTTTAATCAGATCAGCTATGTAGATGATAAAAACAGAAAACATGATAAGATACAAAAAAATAGAAATCTTTTATTATTTGGTTCCAAATCATGCAAATCATGGGCTGAAATACTTGCATGGCATTCTAAAAGATAGGAAATGAATGGATGAACCTAACAACCATAAGCAAATGATAAATTTACAGAGATTATATTCGATGCTTATTTCCTAACATGCATGTTCATGAATCATGGTTCCTTATGTAAAGAAACAGAGAAGAAAAACAACTCATAGGAATTACATGATGTAGATTTTTTTCATATAGATTTTACATGTAGAGTATCTTGTATATGAAACGAGCATCTTACCATAAAACTCTCGTGTAAACAGCAACAAATCAGATTATATGTGAAGTTCAAGGCATGTTATATTCAATGCAAGAACTAAGATTAAAAGTAAAGAAAGTAGAGAGGCTTACCTTGTCCAAGGTGTTCCTTCTTAGAAAACCCAAGATAATATGATCTCTGTTGCTTTGGAAAGGCTGGAGGTGCTTTAGAATGCAAGAGAATATTCAAGAACACGAGAATGGGCTGCTGGAATCAGTAGATGGCTTGCTCAAGATCTCCAAATGGCTGCCCATGGGAGTCCTTATGTAGGATTTTGCAAAAGTAACTCCCATGGAATGCAGGCAGCCTCGTAAACGAAGAGCCTGACGTAGATTCCATGGCATATTCGTTGGTGAAGGTTACAGACATGAGAGGTGGAAAGCCAGCAGCCAACAGCCTGAGAAGTGGCTATGCGCCAGTTTGGTGCGCCAGATAGGCGCGCCAGCTAGGTGTGCCACTCCTGCTCGGTGCTCCAATCAGTTGCTCCACATTGGTGCTCTAACTTGGTGCTCTCCCCTACCTGTCTGAATTTCTAATTGGGTTGCGGGCCTGCTACAGGTTTGTGGTTGGTTGAGCTGATGGGATTGGGTTTGGCTGATGGGATTGGATTTGACATATCTAAAGCAACATCTGAAAAGTTTATCTATGAGCCACCTCAAAATCGAGGTGTCTACACATTTATATTAGCATCATTGAAGCACAATATAGGCTTAGTAAGCATTCATTTACATTCATTCTTTAGCAAGCGAATTAGACTAGAAAGACCAAGTTTCTCGGACCCACAGGGGTGCCTAATACCTTCCCCGTGCGTAATAGGAATCTTTACCCATTCTCTGGTTTATAGACATTTAGCCTCTTCATTTGTATCGCATGTATTCATCCATTTGTGGCTTGTTTGTGATTTTCCTCGTCTTTCCTTTAGAAGACTAGGTGGCGACTTCGATTTTCGTTTTATCTTATCTTGCGCCTTTGCCTTCTAGCATGGCTGTGGCCTCCTCCTCTGGTGCGACTCTGTGCCAATTTCCTGGGCAGGCATGGTCACATATACAAACAGAATTATTCCACTTATTTAGATATAAGCATAACAATTTCATGTTGGTGAAAACTTGTTAATCTCATTCAACTAAATGCAAGTTTGAATACTATCCTTATTAGATTTAAATTTAGACTTATATAATTAATACAATCAATTTTTCATACTTGGTGTCACGTAGGTGAGATTCCAAGTCGTCAAAATTAAAAGTAAAAATTACGTGGCAAATAAACCTTAAAATTGGACAAATATATGTAAAACACTTTAATCATGCTAAAATAATTTTATGACATATTAAAATAATTAAAGCGTGTTTCTTAATAGTATGGATAAATAAGACATAAAACTTTCACATATAGGTTCAATTTGTCCTTAGATGTAATACAAAATAATTATCTATTTATCTAAAATACAGAAATACCACATGGATAAAATATTTAGGTATTAAATCCAAAAAATTTCAGCCTAAATTACCGCTAAACATGCTTTCTAAAAAATAATTGATCATTAAAGCATGAAACATAGACTAAAATGTAATTAAAATAAATTACTGTAATTTATTCTAACATAAACTTAATTTTGTAACTGCAAAATTACATTTTGAAACAAATATTTAAACTTTAGGGACCAAACAAATATTTTAGAAACTTACAAAAATTTTCACGATAACAGATAACTTGAGTATGACAACCAAAAAACTTATGACTTAAAAGAAATAATAGATTTTCGTGGGATTTTTTCATTAAATTAGAGGACTTTGTAGAATTTTTTAATTAAAATAAAACTCAAATGTAAGAAAATAAAATCGAAAGGATTTTTTATGCAATTATCACAAAATTAATAATAATAAACAATAAATGAATAGATCAAATAAACATATTCGCCTTGGATTCGTTTATCTACAAAACCTAAAAACCCTAATTGGTTTCAAAAGAGGGAAGGAGAAAGGATAGCGATGGCCTCTAGCGAACACCCAGCTACCACAAGAGCACCTTCTAGGCGTTTGGCCACCATTTGGGTGCCCAAGAGGCGCCCAAATGTGGTCGTCATCGTCGTTTCCAGCCACGGTCGACCTTCGACGGTCATGAAAAGGCAGTTTCAACCCCTAAAAATGGCATGAATGGCTAGTAAAAGCCAATTCCGCCTCATGTGTGGCTAGACATGGAATTCGGGCCGGGCCGGCCCATGAAAGAGCAGGCCCACCCGGGCCTGGGCCGGGCCGAGCCGCCTGCAAAGGACCATGGGCCCGGCACGGCCCATGGCCTGCTTGTGGGCCTGGCCAACTGGCCCATGGGCCGGGCCAGCCCGGTCCTACGGGCCCAAAAATAATATTTAAAAAAATAATAAAATAATATTAAAAAAGTTTATTAATTTTTTTATTAAATACAACAAAAAAAATTACATGTTTACATAAAAAATACAAAATATATTTACATCATTTGTTTTACATTTTTTTTCAATTTTTACATAAAGAATTAATCTTGTGGAGAGTCTGTTCTGCCTGTCGAAGTTGATGTCGCATCATCGCCTTCTTCTGATTCAGACTTTAAGTTCAAACCTTCAAAACGACTAAGCGCATCGTACCAATCTTTCAAGCAGACGGAGGCTTCTACAGACTTCTCCGAT
>JAMKQA010057500.1:0-11968 GCA_024699735.1 Posidonia australis
GCTTTTCTTGCATTTGCATTTGCATATAGAGCGATGATGATAAATCACTCAAATGATGTAACTTTGATTACACTTATGCAATATCCTTGCATTATGCGATTGACCCGAGATAAAAGAGTGATATTCCTGAGCCTAGGACACACCGCACACATCATGCACCTATTAGCATAAGGCACTTAAGCCTGGCATGGCGTATCGCCCTCGGGCGTATAGCAAGAGGCTGAAAAGCCAACATTTCATTGGAGAAATCACAGAAGACCGATTTTATCGGGCGTACGACGGTGCCTAACACCTTCCTTGTGCGTAACAGGGATCCTTACCCACATCTTTTTTGGGTTTTCACAGACTTGTCTTTATTGTTTTTGCATGATTTTTCATGTTATGGTTTTCCTTGTCTTCCATAATAGACTAGGTGGCGACTCCTGCATTGTTGCATTTTGTTTTGTTTCTCGACGTGATTTTGCTGACCAATTTCGCATTCTTTTTGCGGAATCTCCTCGCCGGCATGGTTACAGGATCAAAAATACAACAGACCCAAATCATTAGAATCTCAGAAAACACAATGGAGATCAGAATGGAAAAGTTGCAAAAACACCCACATAAAACAGACAAACAACGACATACGAAGAAAATCACATAAAATGATAGTGTTTTTGGAAAGAACGCTTGGAAAAACCATACCAATATCAAAAAGATAAAAAATGGGATCAACCCAAGTCATCGGAATCATGGAAAAAATCGTGAAAATCAAAAAGGAGAAATAATCCGCAAATGGGCCAATGTGGGCCTTTCGGTTAGTTCATGTATGCCCTTAGGCAATGAAATCCAAATCAAATCGAAAAAAAATCTGAAATGCAGGAGTAAAAGAAATCAAATCGAATGTCGGGTGAAGGACTCCGAAAACAAAGTGAAAAAAAATCCACGAAAGAAACACATAGGATGCAGACTTACTTGAAAGGAATGAATTGATACACAAACATGATAAAAAACTATGTAAATGCATGAATGTGTACCTAAATGTGTAAAAGGTGTTGGGGAATGACTTGGACAAAGATTATGCAAGACTGAGTGCAAAACTCAAATGCATGCACATGGATTAGTGGCATAGGAACAATTTGGTCATTTTAATGGTTAGACATGATAAACGCATGTATAAGGATGATGCATGATCTAAGATATGCCAAAATGTATGTCAAATGTCAAGAAAATGTTATTTGCAAGAAAACGTGAAAAGGACAAGGTCTTAAAAGCAATAAAACGATGTAAACACAGTAAAGTGCAAGTACAAGGACCAAAATGTAAAATTCACAAAAAGAGTGATAATTTGGATCAAAATATATTTAGTGACTTCTATTCTAATATGAAGATGATAGATCAAATGGCAATGTGGCACTGAGATGTGTGAAAATTGCACTTGTGTAGTTTCCTGAAAACTCAAGGTCTAAAGTGCAAAATTCACACATAAGTGCAAATGTGATTAAAATATGAAACTAAAGATCAATTCATAGTGAAAATATGATTTTTAAATGGAATCTATGATTAAACGAAAAATATGAAATACAATAAGTGGAAAATATCAAAAACATATGAGACAACAATTAAAACCCTAAATGATGGATTTCAAATTAATCTAGGGGTCTGGATGCAAATTTCCTATGCTCAGGGATTGTATATTAAGAATTAAAGGGCCTGCATGCAAATTTACAAGGCTTGAATGTGATAATAATTAGGCTTTTATGTTGATCAGTGTAATTATGAAGTTTGTTAGGATCAGGATGCAAAATTCACAAGGAAAACTCATTTTTTTAAGTTCTGGGGGCTCAAAACAAAATATCAGGACTTAATTATAAAGAAAACATGGGTGTAGGGGTTTAAGTGTGATAAAACATGCATGAACAGGACTAAAAATAAAATTAAAACAAAACAAGGTAAAGCATGCAATATTTTCAAGAATAATAAAAGAAACAAAAGGTTATTTAAAACAATAGGGACTTAAACACAAATAATAGGACACAGATGTAATGAAAAAGGACTTAAATGCAAAATATTTAAATCTAAGGGTCTTTTAAATAAAAAAACCCTAAAACACTAACAGCCACCATCGGCCCATCTAAGCCCTCCCGGTGGTTGATCGGAGATCTAAGGTGGGGGGAAGTTGGAGGAGGAGATGGGGAAGCAATCCGACGACTCGGATCGAGCCCCCGACGATTGGAACGCTCCGTCGACCCCCCTTATCGGTGTTCTTCTCCGGCGATAGGGCTGCGACGACGGTGCTTCTAAAGGCAGTGGCTTGGCGCAGCGGGGATAGGAGAAGCTCCAGGATGGTGTGGCAAACATTCTAGAGGCATCATGCAGCTTCTAGAACGAGGGAGTCATCCTCCCCATCTCCCTGTCGGCAGTGATGGTGGTGGTGGGTTGTCAGGGCGTTGCAGAAGTCCAGGCGGCGGGAAGAAGGCTCTCTGGAGTTCATGGGAGCCTGAGGATCGTCGGGGAAGTGCACGAAGGTTACGACGGCGCTTGGATGGTTCAGGTGCTTCGACGACGTCGGTCGGCAGTTGCAAGGGTGATGACGGCGCTTCTCAGGCATAGGAGACCGACTGAACTCCTCCTGAGCAATGGGATCTCAAGGTGGAGGAGGAGGAAGAGGGACGAGAAGAAGGAAGGCCCATGGAGCCTTCACCTGGAACCAGGAAGCCACTGGCCTCGCTGATGGTTGTGAACCCACCCCTGGCGATGGAGATGACAGCAGACAAGGGGTGTGTTCCCGTCATGACACAATCCAAGGGGGTTCACTAAACCTAAGGGGGCATGCTTTGGATTGAAAAAGAAGGGAAAGGGGAATACCTGGTTAGCGGCGCTGTCTCCCCAGCAGCACTCGACGGCGAGTCCTCCGGTTGCTTCTCTGGTTGCGACGGCTCAAGACTTCTGGATTGCGGAAAAGGGGTGGAAGAGGAGCTCTGGATGCGGGGAGGTCTAAGGTTCTAGATATGGATTTTCTCTGGGTTTCAGACGGCAGTCCCAAGGGGTGGTCAAGCTCTCCGTCGATGACGGGCTTTATACTCCGGCGAGGCTTCCCAGGGTCATCGATCTTCCTCCCTCCCGTGGATGAGCACCGTTGGATCAAGCGTGATCTGGAGGAGGTTGGCCGGAGATCACGGGACTCTAGGATATGCTCTGAAGTTCACGAGATGTCACCGGAGTTGTCGCTAGAGATTGTGGGGGTCGCTAGAGAGGATCGTCAGAATTATTTTCCTTTTTCATAAGGTTTGCTGGTTGAGAAATGTAATGGGTTGAATTGGGCCTGGTTTTAGGGTTTTTTATTTTATTTTTGTTTTGGGATTTTTTTAGGGATTTTAGGGTTTTGATTTTTAGATTTTTATTTGGGTTTTGTGATTTGAATTAAGTTTTTGATTTTGTGACTTAGGGTTTAATTAATTTGTTTTAAATTAAGTTTTTAATTATTTTACGGTTTTTTTTATTTTTGTTTTGGGATTTTTTAGGGATTTTAGGGTTTTGGTTTTTAGGTTTTTTATTTGGGTTTTGTGATTTGAATTAAGTTTTTGATTTTGTGATTTATGGTTTAATAAATTGGTTTTAAATTAAGGTTTTAATTATATTAGGGTTTTAACTATTTTAATTTTAGGGTTTTGGATTTTAATTAAGATTTTGAGTTGAATTAGGTTTTTGGATTTTAATTAGGGTTTTTGGTTTAATTAGGGTTTTGGATTTTAATTTAGGGGTTTTAGACTTTAATTAATGTTTTGGGTTTAATTAATTAGGATTTTGAGTTTAATTAGGGTTTTTGTGTTTTAATTAGGTTTTCTATTTAATTAATTAGGGTTTTCACTTTATTACTTGGATTTTAAGTGGATTTTATTTAATTTTGACTTTAATTAGGGTTTCCATTTGATTAATTGGATTTTAAATGGTTGAAATGGATTTTATTTGATTTTGACGTTAATTAGGGTTTTTATTTGATTAATTTGGATTTTATGTGGATTTTATTTAATTTTGACTTGAATTAGGGTTTTTGTTTGATTAATTAGATTTTAAATGGATTTTATTTAGTTTTGACTTGAATTAGAGTTTTCATTTGATTAATTGGATTTTAAGTGGATTTTATTTAATTTTGACTTGAATTAAGCTTTTCACTTGATTGATTTGGGTTTTAAATGTTTTAAATGTGTTTTTTTTGCTTTTAATTTTGATTAGGTCAGAGTGGACTGGTGTGGGCCTGACTCGGCTTGTGTGGGATTGAGGGTTATGGTGGAGTTAGGGTTTAGGTTTTAGGTTTGAAAATTGAGGGTTTTGGTGATCGCAACCAGAGCATCTTTCAGGAGCTTGCTTCCAAGTGACTTCAAAATCAAGGTGTCTACAGATGTCCCTCCCTAAGCGAGGTTGAGGGAATCGAGACCAATGCTCAGGGTTGACAAGACACCCCACCTGAGTCCGCGGGAGAGTGGTATTTGCTGTAGGGCCATGAGCCACTTATTCGGTAGATGTACCAAAAAGTCATGACTCGTGGCCCATGCCCGATGCCTATGCAAAGGATAACCCTGATGCTGGGTGATGCATGAGGACGATGTTGGTAACGAATGGGTAGCTTAGCTCTCGAAGGGGAGCGTGAGGGATTCTAGACTCGTGCCAAGGGATGCTTGGACAAGGCTGTCGAGCTCGTCGCACGATAGGGGGAAACTTGGCAAATGGCGGACCTTTCGGCCCGAGAGGATGCATGACAAGATATCGAACTTGCCGACTAAGGATAAACTGATGACGGATGTCAACTGGATAATCTGGGGGTATTAGCCTGCTCCTGACTGTGTGACGGTTGTCAATCGGATAGTTTGGGGTATCAGCCCGAGGAAAGGGGCATTAGGTAAGACTATCAGGCTTGCAAATTGAGGGATAAAATATGATAAGTTGATGGACCTATCGACTGGATAGTTTGGATTATCAGCCCTATGATGAGTTAACGGACTCGTTGCCGGATAGTTATGGTTATCAGCCTAATGATGAGTTGACGAACTCGTTGCCGGATAGTTAGGGTTATCAGCCCGATGGTGAGTTGACGGATTCATCGCCGAATAGTTAGGGTTATTAACCCGCTGATGAGTTGACGGACTAGTCACCAGATAGTTAGGGTTATCAGCCCACTGATGAATTGACGGACTCGTCACCGAATAGTTAGGGTTATTAGCCCAAGGATAAGGGTTGGTCCTTGGATGCAAGAAACCGAAAGGTCAGACCTCCTCCGGTCTTAGAGGAGTCACGAGGGAAAGGGATGGGGGCTATTCCTAGGACACATGGAAACAACAACTCAATTCTCCTCTAGACTTAGAGGAGTTACAAGGGAAAAAGACAAAGGTTGTTCCTAGGACACAAGGAAACAGTAACTCGATTCTCCTCCAGACTTAGAGGAGTTACGAGGAAAAAGGACAAAGGTTGTTCCTAGGGCACAAAGAAACATCGACTTGGATCTCCTCCGGACTTAGAGGAGTCGTGAGGAAAGGATAAAATACTGGTCCTAGGACACAAGAAACCAACGACTCATATCTCCTCCAGACTTGAAGGAGTTGTGAGGGAAAAGGACAAAGGTTGTTGCTAGGACACAAGGAAACAACGACTCAAATCTCCTCCAGACTTAGAGGAGTCACGAGAAAAGGGATAAATGTCGTTCCTAGGACACCTAGAAGCAGCAACTCGAATCTCCTCTGGATTTAGAGGAGTCGCGAGAAAAGGATAAATGCTGGTCCTAGGACACATGGAACTAGCGACTCAGATCTCCACTAGGATCAGTGGAGTCGCGAGGAAAGGGATAAAAGCTATTCCTAGGACACAAGGAAACAGCGACTTGGATCTCTTCCGGACTTAGAAGAGTCACGAGAAAAGGGACAAATGCCGTTCCTATGTGCTACTTGCTTGCTAGCCAGGAGGTTTGTTCTTGTCTGTAGCTCGCCTGCTTCACTGTGTGACTACTTTGCCTGTTCACTTGATGCTATTGGTGTTGTAGGACGATGATGGTTGATCAGAATAAACCATTACTCAGATTCTGCACTGATGCAAGGGGCTTGGCTAGATTATGGTTTACGAGGGCATTGCTTCTTCCTCGAATAAGACGGACTTGCCGGATGATTTCTGACACCTCCCTAGGTTCACTGTTGTGTCACTGACTGACTTCTTTGGAGTTTGACTTTGGCACTGGACTGTCGAATATACTGTCGCCTGTTGACTAAGGGAGTGCTAACATTCCGACTTTACTCTGATCTCAGAGGCTTATGGCTGTTGTTGTCTTCATTTCTGCACTTAAGCTATGGAGTGGACAAAATGTTTTGGATGAAGATACTGTCCTAAGAAGGGTCAACCAACAAGACAGCTGACATGCCCCTGGTTGACGGGAAAGGTTATCACCATAAAGGCGGCTGACATGCCCCTAGTGTACGGTATCCTCACTTAGGTCTTTGGCCAAGGAGCAGCTGACATCCCCTAGTTTAGGACCCAGCGAGACCTTACAAAGTGGACAAACAAGAATGCATGCAGGAATGATAGTGTTATGTTGCATCATCCATCAGGATTTGGAATGCTAATGATGCCTGCTATGAGAAAAGGAGAAGACCTCAATTCACAAGATACTACCCGGACTTCTAGGTTGTTGGTGGCTCTCCGGGATGGATGATTTAGTAGGTTAGGCTCCTTGCCAAACTCCTAGGGACTTAAACCTACTTTTAACTTTTGACTTATTTCTTTTCTCCCTCTCAAGCTTGTAGGCTCACTCTAACCCTTACTTGGGGGTAATGGGCATTCGGATTTGGAGAGGGTTGCTGGAATTGTATGCAAGGGGTGGCTAGTCCCTTTGGTCACTTGGATTTTTGGATGCTTGCTTCGACTCCTCCCTAAGGTAAGTGATAGGGGTAAAGTTGGCCTATTTGCCTCTCTCTTTTAGGGTTAGCTTCTGCCTTCGACTTCTGTCTTCTTATTTCTTTTATGCCCTTGTGGATATGTTTATTTTTCTATTTTGGCTCACACTCATGCTCGCTCCTAACATTTTATCTCCCTCTGGAGATGTAAGTCCCTATGGGAGTTTGAACATTTCGCCTAACCATGGTTGGGTGGTGGCTCCCTCGCTCGCTAGAATGTCTAGGTAGTATCAGCTGAAGAGGTATAGACCCTTCTCAAGCAGGCTAGCTATTTTGATTCCCGTCATTAGGATGTGATGTTGATGCTTTCATGCATAGATGCATGCAGTTATTGATGTGCTCAAGTTACTGATGTGCATGAAAGTAAAAGAGCAAATGCTGTGGATGAGATGCACTTGGATTGCCTTTTATTTTAGAAATATGTGTGCATGATGGAATAATGGATGATGCACGATGCGCAAAAGGATACTTTGCAAGGCGAGGATACACACCTTCTGCTCATTAGTAGTACTTCTTCAGATAACGTGTGTTGGCTGGCTCAAGTAGCTCGATGTTGTCCATGCCTTCGAGGATTGTTGTGCCTCCCGAATAGACTTGCTTGATGATGTAGGAACCATGCCCGTTAGGTCAAAATTTGCCTCGACCGTCAGGGAGATGTATGGGCCACAGAACCAGATCGTCAGGTGCGAAGCTCCTTGGTCAAACTCTTTTCTAATAGGATCTTGCCATTCTTGCTTGGTAGCAGCGGGCATTATACATGGCCTGTAGTCTACGCTCGTCAATCAAACTCAGCTAGATGTATCTATCCTCGACCCATTCGGCTTCTTCTAGCTCAGCCTCTCTCAAGATTCTGAGTGATGGGATCTCTACTTCAACTGGTAATACCGCTTCCATGCCGTACACCAGTGAGTAAGGTGTCGCTCCTGTTGATGTCTGAATCGAAGTTCTGTAGGCCCATAGCGCATAAGGGAGCTTTTCGTGCCAACCCTTATGTGTCTCGGTGCTCTTCTTCAGGATCTTGATTAAGTTCTTATTTGCTGACTCCACGGCACCATTCATCTGTGGGCGATACAGGGAAGATCTGTGATGTTTGATCTTAAGGCTCTGCAAATAATCCTCCAATCTCTGAACTATGAAATTCTTGCCATTATCTGAGATAATAGAGTGTGGCACCTCGTACCAAGCTATGATGTTATTCTTGATGAACTTTTCTGTGGCTACAACTGTGACGTTTTGTAGGAGGCTGCTTCCACCCATTTGGTAAAGTAATCTATGGCCACCAGAATGTGGCTGTGGCCATTGGAAGATGCCAGATGGATGGCTCCGATGACGTCTATTCCCTAAGTAGAGAAAGGCCACGGTAAAAACATGTTATGCAGCTGCTGAGGGGGAGCATGTATGAAGTTCCCGTGAATTTGATAGATGTGGCATTTGCGTACGAAATGACAACAATCTGCCTCCATAGTCTACCAAAAGTAGTCCTGTAGCATGATCTTCATGGCTAATAGTATTCCATTCATGTGGGGGCCACATGTCCAGACGTGGATTTGAAACATCAAGATGTCAGTCTCCTTCTTGTCAACACACCTTAGAAGCATCAAGTTATATGATCTTCTCTACAGATGCCCTCCACCCAACACGTATCTTGATGCCAGGCGCGCCATGGTCTTCTTATCTACTGTTGATGTGCCGGTTGGGAGATTGCCCGATTCTAGCAAGGTCTTGATGTCATGATACCAAGGAAGCTCTGCTGACGGGTCCTCTTCCTCTATACTCATGCAATGGGCGGGCTGCTCTGCTCAGGTGACCAACAGGTCGACTGTGAGCTGTTCAGGTATTGAGAGCCAAGAGGCGAGGGTTGCTAGTGCATCTGTGTAGGCATTTTTGGCCCTACTCATGAAGGAAAAGTGCACTTCTTCGAACTCCTTGACGAGCTGTAAGAGATATTCGTGATATGGCACGAGCTTTGTATCCTTGGTTTTTCATTCGCCGTTGATCTGGGATATGACTAACATGGCATCCCCATGCACCTGCAGCTTTCGTGCACCATGTTCCAATGCGATTTGCAGTCCCATGATGCATGCCTCATCCTCAGCTTCGTTGTTGGTGCACTCAAAAGTGAGCTTTCTAGAGAAGGGGGTCATCTGTCCCCGTGGTGTCAACAGTACCGCCCGATTCGTCTACCCCTCTTATTGACTGCTCCATCAAAGTACAGATGCCACATGGACTTGTCTTCTGGCTTCACTGAATCTGTATCTCCCATGGAGAATAGGATGTCTTCATCCGAGAACTGTGTCTGTAAAGGCTCGTATTCTGGCAGTGGTAGGTTAGCTAGGTGGCCCGCTACTGCCTGTCCCTTCATTGATTTTTGCGTGACAAATGTAATGTCGTACTAGGACAGCATCACTTACCATTTCACGCATCGTCCCACTAATGCTGCTTTTGGAACAAATACATCATCGGGTCATGTCAGCATAGGAGGAGGACCAGATACTCCATCATATAGTCCCTGAGACGTTGGGTGGCCCAAACAAGGGATAGACAAATCCTCTCGATGGGATTGTACTTGGCTTCGCAATCGTTGAACTTCTTGCTCATGTAGTAGATGGCTCTCTCCCTACATCCTGTCTCATCGTGCTGCCCAAGGACTGCACCCATGGAGTGTTGGGTGGTGGAGAGATATAGCAACAGAGGTCGTCCTGGTGTGGGTGGAACCAAGACGGTAGGTTTTGTAAGAAGCTTCTTGATTTTGTCGAATGCAGCTTGACATTCCTCGTTCCAGTGGATCTGTGCATTCTTTCTTAATAGCTTGAAGATAGGCTCACAGATGGGAGTAAGCTGTGCGATGAACAGGCCGATATATTGTAATCGGCCCAATAAGCTCTGAACTTCCTTCTCATATGTTGGGGGAGGCATATTGTAACGCCCTGATCCTGGGCACGCTACTAAAACACAATATCAAGCATAATTATGCTAATTACAGAAACATTAAATAACTGTAACTAAGGCTCACCTTCAGGATCACAATGTGTGGCTAGAAGCTCCAACTCCTGCATCGGAACTCGGCTGCACGCGGTCTGAACCTAAAAACCAAATAAGCACACGTGAGTGACATCTAAGTCACCCTGTACGCGTCCCAAACATACAAACCACAAAATCTCGGCAAAACCATATAAAAACTCATTTCTTTTATTTTTTTCAAAACTTGGTTTTCTTTTTTCTTTTGAAAATCTTCTTTTCTTTTACTAGAAATCATTTGAGAATTCAATCCCAAATCCAGGCTCTTTTCAAAAACCATGTTCCTTTTCTCAGAACATTTGGAAACTCATTCCAAAACCATCGTTTCTTTCAAAGCCATACCTTTGCGTTTTCCTTTTAAAACCTTTGGAGTTCATTTTCCAAAACATATCTTTTTCAATACTTGGGGTTTCTTCCCCAAACTGACATTTTTAAATTCACATTTATGACCAGATCTAGCCTAAAACACAATGCCTCACGGTCTCAAAACCAAATCATAAATACAGGTTGGCAACTGGTAAAAACACCATCATCATTTCATTTCAGGATGACCAGAACAACTAGGCTCAAAAACCTAGGCTCAGCCTACACCATCACGAGCTCGGTGACCCGAGGCGAACCATGGTGACTGTGCATCCTCAAACCGGGCTTCACATTGGTCCTAGATCACAAACAGCTGCACAGAAAGCCAACCACAAGCTCACACATCCAAAAACAATAGATTATCCATTAGTAAACCATTTAAGCAATGTTACGATTAATTACATTGTTTACAAATAGAAATGGATAATCAGGCCCAGATATCAAACATATCGATGATGGCTCTTGCTTTACTAGGGTCAACCTCAATTCCCCTTTGACTGACAATGTATCCTAGAAGCTTTCCAGAAGACACCCCGAATATGCATTTGTTGTGGTTAAGACAGAGCTTGTACTTTCTAAGGCGATTGAACAGCTTTCTCAAACAGACTAGGTGCTCCTCAGGCTCTTTGGACTTGGCAATCATATCATCTACATAAACCTCTAGTTCCTGATGCATGAGGTAATGGAAAAGTACAGTCATTGCCCTTTGATAAGTTGTGCCGGCATTCTTGAGCCCAAATGAATCACACGATAGTAGAAGACTCCTCAAGGGGTGATGAAGGATGTCTTCTCCATATCTTCCTCGGCCATTTTGATCTATTTGTACCCCGAGAAACCTTCCATGAATGATAACATTTTGTGTTCGACAGTGTTGTCCACCAAGACATATATGTGAGGAAGTGGGAAATCATCTTTAAGGCTCGCCTTATTGAGGTCTCTATAGTCGATGCACATACGGACCTTCCCATCTTTCTTTGGCACTAGGACTGCATTGGCTAGCCATTCTGGGTACAATACCACTTTGAGGAAGATCACCTTGTGCTGCTTCATGATTTCCTCCTTGAGCTTCAAGATCCATTGAGGTTGCCACTCCTGAGTTTTTGCTTGACAGGCCGCTCGTTAGGCTTTAGGGGTAACTTGTGTACCACCACTTCGACATCCAAGCCGACCATGTCGTCGTAACTCCAGGCAAAGACATCTGTGTATTCTTTTAGAAATGCTATGAAATCTGCCCTGGCCTGTGGAGATAGCTTAGCACTACTGAGTACCTCCTTGACATCTTCTGCTGTACCGATGTTGATCCGTTCAGTTTCTTCCTCAACATGCATATTTGGCCCCCTTGGATCATTGTTGAAGGGTGGGAATTCGGGTGTCTCACCGTCTTCATCCATGTCATCATCCTCTTCCCCACAAGCGTTGAGCACTGATATGATTTTCTCTTTGAAGGTTGGGTCAGTGACATCAAAGGAGAGGATGTGCTCTGATTTCTGCCCTTGATGATTCTTCATGATGGTCACACTGACTTTGGTGTTCTTATATCTACACTATGTGACTTTCGGCTTTTAACAATGGGCTCTGCTGATTCGCCAGGTTGCTCTGTTTCCTTGGCTCTTGATACTATTTTTTGATTTTTTTTTTTTTTTTTTTTTTTTTAGTTTTTGTGATTTTTTTTT
>JAMKQA010057503.1:0-10050 GCA_024699735.1 Posidonia australis
AGGGATGATGTTTAAAACTAAATCTAAAAGATCAAGAAACAAACAGATTGATTAAAACTTAAGGTTTCGAATCCCTTTACATAGAATTGAAAATGCATGTTCATAATTATTCTTTCCCTCTCTATTGAGCTAAATAGATTGATTTAATGATTTTTATCCACACAAGAATAAATTATGTGCTAAAATATGCATCATAGAATATCTAGATTAGGGGTAAAAACATATAGATCAAGTTAAATCAAATGATATATGATGAAATCGATATTATATACACAACCCCCAATTAAATCTTCCCTAAGCATAGACTGAAAAGGTGAACTCAATGTTAGTCTATCAAAGTTTATCGATTCTATGAGTGATTTATGTAATGTACATCCAACCCACATACTCATTGCATGAAGCACAATGAGAGAGAAGAAAACATGATCAGGCATCTCAATCTAAATAAACTTCATCTCTACTCTAGATCTAGAAGATTAGCCAAACATGATTACACAAAGTCATAAAATAAAAGAGAAAGAAGAATGAGAAATGGAAGACTTAATGAAAGTTAAAAAATAAATTTATTAAATAGAACTTGGTTATAATGCTGATCTTCTAGATCTCTCAAAATACAGAAAGAAAAAGAGTCTAAAACCAAGATGGGAGCTCCATAGATCTATATAAGGGGTCCTTTTAGAGGCTTACAAGGATTTACTTACGTTAGAGACAAATCCAAATATATAATTTAATTTTGATTTTTAACACAAGATATTTACAAGTGAGAATCTTATCTAAAGAAGACCTTTGGGAGGCATCCATGTCATCAGGATCATCTCTGACTTTTCCCACTGGTTGACTGATATTTTTCCAGTATTTAGGCATGTAGAAAATGTGTGTTTGACCTCTTGACATAGCTCTAGAATTTTACATACAAAAATCTTTTTTTTTTCTGACACAATTATTCTTTTCCCCTTATTTTTCGTAGATTTTTTCTAAATTCTCAAGTTCTACAAAATTTGCACAAAACACATCGAATAATATTATTTATATACAAAATAGACAAATATGGGAATAAAATATGCATGATTTATGAGTTAATCAAACACTCCCATACCTATTTTTTGCTAATCCTCGAGGAAAACTAACTCTGACGTAAAGAAGAAGAAAAGAAAATCCTAACTCGCTTTCGTAGGAATCGCGGTTACACTTAACACAAGCAACAAGTTTTAAAATCCCTAGGTTGTCCTAGTTGACGAGTGGTGTCTCGTGAGAGTTTGTAGTGGATCTATCCACAAAATCCCAGAAGAAAAGAGGTTAAGGAATAAATGAAATGAAAAATAAAGAAAAGGAAAAATTCTAAGGTACCACATTAACTTACTCAATTTTAAGATCTAAAGTTTCTTAGTGTCTTAATTCTTTGGTTTAACCTTTGTTGAGACCCTCATCTTGTCATCATAGAGACGCTATTCTATTTTTCACATTATCTTCTTAAAAATTTATTCATATGTGTAGACACCCCGATTTTGAAGTCACTTGGAAGCTGGCTTCTCTAGAAAATGCTCTAATTGCGGTCACCAAAACCATCAATATTCAAACCTAAAAACAAAATCCTAGCCCACACAAGTTCATGCAAGCCTACACTAGTCTACTAGGACCTGATCAAAATTAAAACTAAACAAATCAAATTTAAACACTTAAAATCCAATTAATCAAGTGAAAATCCTAATTCAAGACAAAATTAAATAAAATCTACTTAAAAATCCAATTAATTAAACAAAAACCCTAATTCAAGTCAAAATTAAATAAATCCACTTAAAATCCAAATTAATGAAATAAAAACCCTAATTCAAGTCAAAATTAAATAAAATTCACTTAAAATCCAATTAATCAAACAAAAACCCTAATTCAAGTCAAAATTAAATAAAATCCACTTAAAATCCAATTAATCAAATAAAAACCCTAATTCAAGTCAAAATTAAATAAAATCCACTTGAATCCATTTAAAATCCATGTAATTAAGTAAAAACCCTAATTAAAGTCAAAATCCATTAAAACCCCTAATTAATTAAATCAAAAACCCTAATTAAACTCAAAATCCTAATTAGTTAAATTCAAAACCCTAGTTAAACAAAAAGTCCTAATTAAAACACAAAAACCCTAATTAAACTTAAAAACCAATTAATCAAACCATAAATCACAAAATCAAAAATTAAATTAAAATCACAAAACCCAATTAAAAATCTAAAAGCAAAACCCTAAAATCCATAAAAATTCCAAAACAAAAACAAAATAAGTAAAACCTTAATTTAAAACCAATTAATTAAACCTTAATTAGAAATTTAATTAAATCATAAAACATAGCCTAATTCTAAAAACCCAAAATCCATTTAAAAACCTTAAAAATAAATCCCAAAAACAAAAAAACAAAAAACCAAAACCCTAGGCCCAATCGCAGCCCATGAGCCTAATACACCCTTAGACCACGAACTTTACAAACATCCAAAGATAAATCCGGTGAGTCCATAATCTCCGACGAGATTTTCGACGATCAACCTCAACAACTCCGACGACCTCTAGAAGAATCCGTAGTGTATCCTCAACCTCCCGCGATCTCTGGCAAGCTTCTTCCAGCCCACACGCTTCATCCAAAGACGCTGACCCCTGGAGGAAGAGGATCGACGGTCCAGCAGAGGTCCGTCGGAGCTTAAAAGGGACCCGTCGTCGATGCCTCGACCCATCTGCTTTGAGCCTCTTCCCAGTGATCAAAAACCTTCTCCTCCCTACACCCAAACGACCAGAGCATCCAGCCTGAGTTTCCAGAGCCACCAGCAACCCTTTTTCGTGATCCAGAACCCCAGCCACCGTCACCGGAGTTACGTCTAGAGCTCTGTCGTCGAGCACCGCTGGGAGTGACACATCTCTCAGGTAACCCCCTCCTCCCTTAACCTTTGATTCATGTTTATTTAGGGCCCATAGAACCTCTCTAGGCCAGCTTGTCAGAGTTGGCAGCCCTGTCTGCCTCCTCGCGTCTCTCCGGTGATGGGTTCACCAACTCTAGCGAGCCCATAGCCCCTGCGGTAGGAGGAGGTCTTTGAGGCCCCTCCTACCTCTTCCTCCTCCTCTTGGAGATCTCTTGCTCTAGAGGAGATCCTCTGGCCTCCTGTGGACTCGGAGACCCCTTGTTGTCACCATTGCCCCGTCGCCATCGCCGCAGCACCACCGACCGTTGTCGAGGAGATCTCCGGATGCCCTCGCTCTGTGCCACCGCTCCAGGAGATTCACCGCATTGCCATGAACCCTGGAGGACCCTTGTCTCATCGTCTGGACTGCCGTAGTGCCCTGATGACCTCCACCGTGCCTGTCGCCGAAGGCGTCGTATCTGCATCTGGACCATTGGGAGGCATCCATGTCATCAGGATCATCTCTGACTTTTCCCACTGGTTGACTGATATTTTTCTAGTATTTAGGCATGTAGAAAATATGTGTTTGACTTCCTGACATAGCTCTAGAATTTTACATACAAAAATCTCTTTTTTTTCTGACACAATTATTCTTTTCCCCTTATTTTTCGTAGATTTTTTCTAAATCCTCAAGTTCTACAAAATTTGCACAAAACACATCGAATAATATTATTTATATACAAAATAGACAAATATGGGAATTAAATATGCATGATTTATGAGTTAATCAAACACTCCCATACCTATTAATAAACAATTCTTGAGCACAAAAAATTTACATCTAGACCCTTAGATTAATTTTAAATCCATCATTTAGGGTTTTAAATGTTTTCTTGCATATTTTTGATATTTCTCACTTATTGCGTTTCATATTTTTGCCTTTAATCATAGATTTCATTCAAAAGTCATGTTTTCACTATGAATTGATCTTTAATCTCACGTTTTAATCACATTTGCACTTATGTGTGAATTTTACAGTTTAGACCCTGAGTTTTCAAGAAATTGCCTAGATGCAATTTCACACATCTCAGTGCCACATTGTCATTTGATCCATCATCTGCATATTAGAATAGAAGTCATTGAATGTATTTTAATCCAGATTCTTATCCTTTTTTTAAATTTTGCATTTTAGTCCTTGTGTTTGTCCTTTATTGTGTTTACATCATTTTATTGTTTTTCCCTTCCATGTTTTCTTGCAAATAACACTTTCTGGATATTTTGTACACATTTCGACATATCCCAGACCATGCATCATCCCCATATATGCATTCATCACAGCTGGCCTTTAAAATGACCAAATTGCCCTTGTGCCTCCAATCCATGTGCATGCATCTTAGTTTTCGCACTCAGCCTTGCATAAACCTTGTACAAGTCATCTTTTAGCACTTTTTACACCTTTAGGCACTTATTCACGCATTTCATGTAGTTTTCATCACATTGCACATTAGTCCCTCCTTTGAAGTGAGTTTGCATCTCATGTGTTTCTTTCTTGGGTTTTTTCTTCACTCTGTTTTCGGAGTCCCTCATCCGACATTCGACTTCATTTCCTTTACTCCTATCTTTTGGAATTTTTCGATTTGATTTAGATTTCATCGCCCTAGGGTGTACATGAACTGACTGAAAGGCCCACATTGGCCCATTTGCAAATTATTTCTCCCTTTTGATTTTTACAACTTTTTCTATGATCCGGAGGACCTAGGTCAACTCCACTTTCTATCTTTTTGATGTCAGTATTGCACCTTCCGGTTTTAGGTCACTAGATGTGAAGACACCTCTAAGGACTTAATCACTCGAGTAGCCAAGGCCTCAAAGACAAAACTTTTTTTTCTTCTTTTTTGATCATCCAATCACCTTTTTACGTAAATACCAATGCTTACTGAGGCACGATACCCAGTTACTCAATAATTAGAGGATTTTTTTTCTTTTTTTTAATTGCTAGGGTGTTTAGGCCTTCTTTTATTCCCTATAGCTAAGGACTAGAGTGACATTACATGATAAGGTACATACAAGTTATAGATATTTCAGATAATGCTAATTTTTAGGTTTTCTCTACTTTTTAAATCATTGAGTTCTCAATTACTCAGTCGTACATTTGAATTTTAACATTAAATTACTCTTTCATTTCTCATTGCTTAGACTAATGTGGATAGTTCCTAATTTTTTCTCACTCTTTTTTTTTTTGTTTTCATTTTTTCATTTTTTTCATTTTTTTGAAAGAAAAGAAAAGTAAAAAATGAAGGTAAATAACCAATAACAATGAAAAAACACTCAACAACTAAAAAATGAAAAGACTTAGAGAAAACTCTCCCCACACTTAAAGCATGCATTGTCCTCAATATATGCAATAAATGATATGATCAATGAAATAACATAAGAATAGAACAATGATACTTGATTTTGGATGAAGTGCTTCTATTACTAAGGTAAGAAACGTTATGTACAATTCATACATGATATCCCCACTACTTACCCAAAATACTGAGGATCATGAAGAACCATGCCCTCACCTTCCTTTTCAGTGGGTAGTTTCAAAAACAGATTTAAACGTTGACCATTGACTTTAAAATTTTCACCATTCTTTGGATTCTCAATTTCCACCGCTCTATGAGGGTAGACCACTCTCACTACATAAAGTCCTGTCCATCTAGAACTTAATTTCCCTTGAAATAGATGAAGCCTAGAATTGTACAGGAGAACCTTTTGACCTAGTAAAAATGGTTTCTTTAGAATTCTTTTATCAAGAAAATTTTTGGTTTTCTTCTTGTAAATCTTGGCATTGTCATATGCTTCATTTCTCAATTTTGTTAACTCATTCAATTACCATTTCCTCTTGATTGCAGTAGTGGTTAAATCTAGATTCAATTGCTTGATGGCTCATAATCTTCTCTAGATCAAAGGAGTCTCGAGGAAGGGATAATGGTTGTTCCTAGGATACACGGAAACAACGACTCGGATCTCCACTAGGATTAGAGGAGTCTCGAGGAAGGGGATAAATGTTGTTCCTAGGATACAAGGAAACAACAACTCGAATCTCCTTCGGATCAGAGGAGTCTCGAGGAAGGGATAAAGACTTCTCCTAGGATACAAGGAAACAGCGACTCGGATCTCCACTAGGATCAGAGGAGTCTCGAGGAAGGGGATAAAGGCTGTTCCTAGGATACAAGGAAACAACGACTTGGATCTTCTCCAGATCAAAGGAGTCTCGTGGAAGGGATAAAGGTTGTTCTTAGGATACAAGGAAACAACGACTCGGATCTCCACTGAGATCAGAGGAGTCTTGAGGAAGGAGATAAAGGCTGTTCCTAGGATACAAGGAAACAGCGACTCGAATCTCCACTAGGATCAGAGAAGTCTCAAGGAAGGGGATAAAGGCTGTTCTTAGGATACAAGGAAACAATGACTCGGATCTCCTCCGAATCAGAGGAGTCTTGAGGAAGGGGATAAAGGTTGTTCCTAGGATACAAGGAAACAATGACTAGGAGCTCCTCTAGATTAGAGGAGTCTCGAAGAAGGGGATAGAGGCTATTCCTAGGATACAAGAAAACAGCGACTCGGATCTCCACTGGGATCAGAGGAGTCTCGAGGAAGGGATAAAGGTTGTTCCTAAGATACAAGAAAACAGCGACTCGGATCTCCTCGAGATTAGAGGAGTCTCGAGGAAGGGGATAAAGGTTGGTCCTAGGATACAAGGAAACAACAACTCGGATGTCCTTCGGACTAGAGGAGTCTCGAGGAAGGGGATAAAGGTTATTCCTAGGATACAAGGAAACATCGACTCGGATCTCCTCTGGATCAGAGGAGTCTTGAAGAAGGGGATAAAGACTGTTCCTAGGATACAAGGAAATAACGACTTGGATCTCCACTAGGTTCAGAGGAGTCTCGAGGAAGGGGATAAAGGCTATTCCTAGGATACAAGAAAACAACGACTCGAATCTCCTTCGGATCAGAGGAGTCTCGAGGAAGGGGATAAAGGCTGTTCCTAGGATACAAGGAAACAGCAACTCGGATCTCCTCCAGACTTAGAGGAGTCTCGAGGAAAGGGATAAACAAACTAGTCAACCAAGAAGTAGTCGGTGATGGTTTGAAAGGTAGGATAAACGAACTAGTCAACCGAGAAGCAGTCATTGAGGGTTCGAAAGGTAGGATAGATGAACTAGTCAACCGAGAAGCAGTCGGTGACGGTTCAAAAGGCAGGATAATGAACTAATCAACTGAGAAGTAGTCAGTGACAGTTCGAAAAGAGGATAAACGAACTAGTCAATCAAGAAGCAGTCGGTGACGGTTTGGAAGGTAGGATAACGAGCTAGTCAACTGAGAAGCAGTCAGTGACAGTTTAGAAAGCAGAATAGGCGAGCACGTCGACCGAGATGCTGTCGGTGACGGTTTGAAAAGCAGGATAGATGGGCACGCTAAATGAGATGCTGTCAGTGGTGGTCCGAAAGGCAAGATAGACGAACACGTCAACCGAGATGTTGTCAGTGACGGTCCAAAAGGCAGAATAACCGAACTAGTCAACCGAGAAGCAGTTGGTGATGATTTGGAAAGCAGAATAGACGAACTAGTCAACTAAGAAGTAGTCAATGATAGTTCGAAAGGCAGGATACCCAAAGAGGACAACTGACGAGATATTGATATCAAGAGAATAATACCAAAAGATAGCTGACATGCCCCTGGTAATAGGAGGATAATACCAAAAGGTAGCTGACATGACCCTGGTATTGAAATGCTAAGGATGTTGCTAAAAGAAAGGAACAAAAGAAAACTGGGGGCCTGGATAGCTGGTTTAGCCAACAACGGTCTACCAGGAAACACTTGCTTGTGGGCGCACCCTGAATTATGACTGCCTTGCTTGCTCGCTTGATGCTATTGATGCTGTAGGACGATGATGGTTGATCTAGATAAACTGTTGCTCTGATTTTTGTACTGATATGTGGTGCTCGGTTGGATAAGGGCTTCACGAGGGCATTGTTTCTTCCTCGAATAAGACAGACTTGTTGGATGATTGCTGACAACTCTAGGCTTGCTGTCGTGTTGCTGACTAACTTCTTGGGAGTTTGACTTTGGCACTGGACTGTTGAATATGCTCTCGCCTGTTGACTAGGAGAGTACTGACATTCCAACTTTGTTTTAACCTTAGAGGCTTATGGCTGTTGTTGTTGTCGTTTCTGCACTCGAGCTATAGAGTAGACAACAAGTTCTGGACGAAGATACTGTCCCAAGGAGGGTCATCCAACAGGACAATTGACATGCCCCTAATTAACGGGGAAGGTTATCACCACATAGGCAACTGACATGCTCTTGGTGTACGGTATCCTCTGCCGGGTCTTTGGCCAAGGAGCAGCTGACATGCCCCTGGTTTAGGACCCAACGAGACCTTGCAAAGGAGACAAGTGAGAATGCATGTTGGAATGATAGTGTTATGTTGTATCATCCCTCAGGATTTGGAATGCTAATGATGCCTTACTATGAGAAGAGGAGAAGACCTCGATTCACAAGATACTACCCGGACCTCTAGGCTGTTGGTGGCTCTTCGAGATGGATGATTCAGTAGGTTAGGCTCCGTGCCAAACTCTTGGGGACTTAGACCTACTTTTTTAGCTTTTGGCTTATTTTTTTTCTCCCTCATAGGCTTGTAGGCTCACTCTAACCCATGCTTGGGGATAATGGGCATCCGAATTTGGAGGGGGCTGCTGGAATTGTTTGCAAGGGGTGGCTAGTCCCTTTGGTTGCTTGGATTTTTGGGATGTTTGCTTCGACTCCTCTTTAAGGTAAGTGATAGGGGTAGAGTTGGCCTACTTGCCTCTCTCTCTTAGGATTAGCTTTTGTCTTCAACTTCTATCTCCTTATTTATTTTGTGCCATTGTGGATATGTTTATTTTTTATTTTGCTCACACTCATGCTCGCTCTTAACATTTTAATCTCCCTCCGGAGGTGTAAGTCCCTATAGGAGTTTAGACATTTCACCTAACCATGGTTGGGTGGTGGTTCCCTCGCTCGCTAAAATGCTTAGGTAGTATCAACTGAAGAGGTATAGACCCTTCTCAAGCAAGCTAGCTATTCCGATTCTCATCATCGGGATGTGATGTTGATGCTTTTATGCATAGATGCATGCAATCATTGATGTAATTAAGTTACTGATGTGCACGAAAGTAAAGTACAGATGCTATGGATTAGATGCACTTGGATTGCCTTTATTTTAGAAATATGCATGCATGATGGAATAGTGGATCATGCATAATGCACCAAAGGATACCTTGCAAGGCGAGGATACACGCCTTCCGCTTACTAGTAATATTTCTTTAGATAACATGTGTTGACTGGCTTAGGTAGCTCAACGTTGTCCATATCTTCGAGGATTGCTGCGCCTTCTAAATAGACTTGTTTGATAATGTAGGGACCATGCCAGTTAGGTCAGAATTTGCCTCCACCGTCAGGGAGATGTATGGCTCACAAAACTAGATTGCTCGGTGCGAAGCTCCTAGGTCGAACTCTTTTTTGATATGATCTGGCCATTCTTGCTTGGTAATGGCAAGCATTGTACATGGCCTGTAGTCTACGCTCGTCGATCAGATTCAGCTAGACGTATCTGTCCTCGACCCATTCGACTTCTTCTAGCTCAGCCTCCCTCAAGATTCTGAGTGATAAGATCTTTACCTCAACTGGTAGGACCACTTCCATGCCGTACATCAATGAGTAAAGTGTCGCTCCTGTTGAGGTCCGGACCGAAGTTCTGTAGGCCCATAGCACATAGGGGAGTTTTTCGTGCCAATCCTTATGTGTCTCCGCGCTCTTCTTCTGGATCTTGATTAAGTTCTTATTTGTTGACTCCACGGCACCGTTCATCTGTGGGCAATACGGGAAAGATCTGTGATGTTTGATCTTGAGGCTCTGCAAATAATCCTCTAATCTTTGAGCTACGAAATTCTTACCATTGTCTAAGATAATGGAGTGTGGCACCCCTGTAACCATGCCGGCGAGGAGATTCCGCAAATGAATGCGAAATCGGTCGGCAAAATCACGTCGAAAAGGCAAAATAAAACGGAGTCGCCACCTAGTCTATTATGGAAGACAAGGAAAACCATATACATGAAAAATCATGCGAAAACAC
>JAMKQA010057505.1:0-10982 GCA_024699735.1 Posidonia australis
GAGAGTATTAACTTTTCCATAGCTAATAAACTCATATATAATAATGTTAAAGGTACTCAAACCTACTATTTGTTCAAGTAGAGTGAGAGTGTTAGCTCTGCTATAGTTAATATCTCACACCAAGAAAAATGTTCGAGGTACTCGAACCCACCATCAGTTTGAGTGTGTTAGCTCCGTTACAGCTAATAACTTTGAATCAAGTAAAATTTGTTAGCTTTATTAGTCTTATCTTTATTTTGATGATAATAAAAGACTAATGTGTTGTATGAGAGTATTTCATGACTCAGAATAGCAAAGAAGATCAATGATGGACTCAAAAGAATCAAGGATAAAGAAAGAAGAGAAAGATTGGAGATCTATGTGTCACCAAGGAGAACTCAAGATAAAGAAAGAAGAAGATAATTGAAATAATATTTGTAATTATTATGATGTAATTTTCTATTTTTCATGTACTCCTAGGAAACATGTAATAATTTCCTAAACATCCCACAATCCTAGGAAAATAGGAATATCTATGAACCCAAGTAGAAAATCTTAAAAAAATCTCAAGTATAGGTTCAGGAGTCATTTTGGCACACCATTGAAAATCGAGATACCAAACCAGGAGATATGTTAGCATACCAAATTATCCGACTATTGCAGAAATCAAAGTAAAATCGACATGCTGAATAATTTTGGTATACCGAACCAGTTACCGTTTGTAAACGTTAGAAAGACGCTAGACACAAACTTCTATCCATGTTTTCTTATAAATAGGACCCCCCATTGAGCTTTAAACATACAAAATTATTAGAGTTTCATTGAGAAACCTTTGTGAGAGTTTTCTAAACGCAAAATCAAGCATTCTACTCTCATCCATTGAAAAGAGCTTCAAGCACATCTTCAACCATAATTCTCCATCATTTGAGCAAGAAGGTTCACTTTCATCCATCATGCATGCTAAGTAATTTGGAGAAGTAAGAAAAATAAGTATTGTATTTTATATTTCTTGAGTCCGCTCTTCTCCGGTTGTGAGAAAAGGAATTCGCAATTTTTGTGGAGTCTTGCGAGGGTTCGTTAAGGCAGTGTAACGGTAGGATTTTGACCTTGAATAAGATAAAGATAGGGAAATTCTCGAAGGATTCTCGAGGAGTGGACTAAGTTGGGGAGGCTGAACTACTATAAAATTCCTTGTGTATATCATTTCCTCTCATCTCCTTCTATGCATGCTTTAGTTTAATATTCAAACTCTTCATTTTATTTCATTTACTTGTTTTTACTTGAAATTATAAAATTACTATTCACCCACCTTTAGTGAAGCCTAAGATCCTAATAATTGATATCAGAGCCTTATTAATTTAGTATAAAAGATTTAACCATCTTCTAGATATGGCTTCTTTTTGTTCATCAAACAATAACATTAAGGAGTTTAGAGTTCTAATTTACCATTAGTAACTCTGTGTTTAAGGGTGGATAGTCTTTATGAATTGATGGACATGTCTGTATGCTCTGAGTACTCGTACTATGGATTACGTCCATAGTATTTGTTGCCTTTGTGCTTGTAACCCATCATATTAATAAAGGTTACTTTCTTGTTTTGCTTAAAAAAAATAAATCAAACAATAACATTGTAGAAGAACAAAACATATATAGACCCCTATTTTTTTATGGTATAAATTATAATTATTGGAAATGTAGAATGATGATATATCTAAAATCCATTAATTTTGACTTATGGGATATTGTTATAAATGGATATACACTAGTAAAAAAAGCTATAATGAATGAAATAAAAATGAGAAGAAATTAGCCACAATAGATGCTAAGGGGTTAAACACTTTATTTTGTGCTATTAACCAATAGCAATTTAATAAAATTTCAAATTATAATACTTCTCATGAGGCACGACATAATTTAGAAGTTACTCGTGAAGGAACCAATCAAGTGAAAGAAACAAAGATAAATATGCTAATTCATAAATATGAATTATTTAAAATGAAACCCCATGAACCTATATGAGATATGTTTATTAGATTTAGTGAAATCATCAATCCACTAAAATCATTTGGAAAAGAATACTCCCAAAGTGATTTAGTAAGGAAAATACTTAGATCCCTTACTCCAAATTAGGATAAAAAGACAACCACTATTAAAGAATCAAAGGACCTATCATCATATTCTCTAGAAAGTCTCATAGAAAACCTTACCTCATAGAAGTATAAATGAATGAGAGGGAACTTAAGGATATCCCAATTGACAAGAGAATTACACTTAATGCCTCTATCAAGTCGGTTGATTTGGATAATGAGGATGATCCTACTCTTGTTACTCATAAGTGTAAAAAAATTTTAAAAGAAAGAAGAGTTCAAAAGAAGAATAAAAAGAACAAAAGAAAATTTTAAAAAAAGAGGACTCTCCAAACCACTTGGGATAATAGTGACACTTCAACGGATGAAGAAAGTTCATTTGTTAGTGAAGTAGCTCACTCATGTTTTATAATCACATCTAGTGTAATATCATCTTTAGACAATATTGAAGATTTTTCTATGAATGATTTACTTGATGCGTTTAATGAACTTTATGTGAAATATAAATCTTTAAATGGAAAAGTATAAATATATGCCTTATTGATATATCTCTTGAAAAGGAAAATATTTCACTTGAAAACAATGAATTGAGAAATAAGAATAAGTCTCTTGAAAAAAAAAATAATACCTTGAAGAATGAATTGAATAACATAAAAGAAAAAATTGAAAATTTGAAAAATAACTTTACATCATTAAAAATCAAAAGTGAAAGTTTGCTTAATGATGTTAGTAAGCTTACAATTAATAAGAAAAGTCTTGATGCAAGAAAGTATAAAAATGGAAATGTGCATAAAAAGACTATTCTATATGAAAATGGATATGTTAGAACTAAAAATGATGAAAAGTATGAATTTCTTAAAATAGATTCCCAAGAAGAATTATGATATGACTCCTAAGATTAACTTTTTGAACCCAAAATAAAGTAGGTACCAAAGTCTCTACTTAATGTAGGTGCATGATTTCTCCAAGAAGGAGAAGGTTCATGGGACTATAAGTAATGGACTAACATTGATAATCTCATTGAAAAAGCTTGTTTTATGTTTTTTATAAGGTTTTTATTAAAAATTTTATTACTTAAATGAAATTATTTGGATAGAATTTCACTCGATTCATTTATCAAGATTTTTTTATTAAAAATATGCATTCCCTAATTCGGTGTACCATTTTAAACTGAACGTCCAATTTTTCTAGAAATTCCTTGACTCGGTTTACCGAAATATATCGGTCGAGTAATTGTTATTGCAGTTGATTTTTTTATTTTACTCCATGGCTTGTGTTCATACTGATCATTGATATCTTACTCCTTGTTCAAAGTTTTGAATAGATATTGCATGTAATATGATATATATACTTAAGTGAACCAAATAATGAATACCTGTAAAATTCACATATGGCTGAACTTGAATGGCATATTTCATCTTATTAAGTTATGGGCTTTATTGTTGTGGATATGGGATTTTGGAGGGAGAAAATGCCTCTATGTGTCTTAATGCATTTCGCTACCTGGCTTTTGTCCCTTTTTGTTGTATCCGACTCCTTCACTCCACGGATGATGGAATCAATGTGATCACCATCTCGATTCGCTTTTGTCAGCCCTCGAGACGCTTAGGGAGATGTGGATATTGTGGGTTCAGCTACCTTAGGACAACACTTGCACTACCTAAGGGTGCTCGCACCGATGAGCTTCTTCTTCTTCTTCTTTTCCTTGCAAAACCAAAGTTAAAAATATATGGATTAATACAGTGTAGTATAAAGTTCAAAGTAGATTAAAATTAACATGAAATAAAAGGGGAAGATACTTACCCAAGGAGTTTTATTCCTTCGGTTGCAACTAATATAAATTCCTAGCTACAACATGTAATCAAATTAAATGCGATATCCAAAAATATTAAAAGAGAACCCCCTTTTAATGTATGAAATGCAAGGTGATGACACAGCATGGCCAGAGCTAACAAAAGACTTACGCTCAAAAATCTCTTTACTCTCTTTCTCAGAATAAATTCCCCTCTTCTGGATGTGTGTGGGTGTGTAGTTGTCTCCCTGGTTCCCTCATTGAGTCTAGGTCTCTCCAGGTCTCCTCTTAAAGGCTAGGGGTGCTCCTTTATTTATAGAGGTACAGGAGAACCATAAAAGGTAAAAAGATCCAAAATTGGCAAGATTATACAGTTACCATCAAAAGTATCCAAATCAGAGGTGATGTACACCCAAAACTGGACGTTCTATGTTAAATGCCCAAAAGAGGGCGTTCAACACATCTAGGAGCCAGTTGTGATAGATAAGGCATATTCCATCAATTGAATGGACAATCAATCACAATCCAATGCTAATTGATGTTACACACGATTAGGGAAATCATTTAAAAAAGGAAACAATTTGAATTCAAAATTTTCCAAAGGAAGAAAGTGGTTGATGTGGCACTACTGAGTTGTCAGGTGTAAGCTGCATCATCGCTAGAGTTTAATGTTAGATGCTCAAAACTCAGCATTCAACGCAATCAGCCCAGAAAATTGCCAAATTTGGCTGTCAATTCAAATGTTGTCAAACGAGTGATTTAATGAGACAATAAAGACCCCTAAACATGGAAAGAAGTCTCGTTTAAAAAATAATAGACATTTATTTTGGGTCCAAAAAAGGAAATTTTGATTGAAAGGCGAGGAAACAGGTTGAAGATGTTAAATGCTTTTTATCTGGCATATAATGTTAAACACTAGATATCAAGCGTTTAACGTTAGATGTTGTGTATATTGCGTATAACGTTGTATGCTTAGATTGTAGTGTTCAACTGTCTGAATTTGCAAATGGGCCTTTGGAAAGTATTTGAGCTAAGCAAAAGACTTCTAAGGATGAATGAAACATGCTATGACGTAATGGGACTTAATAAAAATAAAGGAGTGTCAAAACGGGATATCTACAGATTGTCCTTCCTTGAAGATGGTTTCCATATGAAACTAGCTTCAAGGCTTGATGATATTCCCATGTGGCGTGACTCAGGGGTTTTCTTTAAAGGAGGAAGGAGATCCAATACCTACTGCCACCAAGCTAGTTAAGAGATCGAGCTGGATAAGAGATCAAACACTCGAATCTATAGAAAGATCAACACTTGGATATGAGACCAAGCTAGGAGGCAGTAAGAAGATCCAACACCTGCTCCACCTAGCTAGATAAGGGATCGAGCTGGATAAAGGATCCAACACTCAGGAATTTTGATCTGAAATAGGGATCAAGCGGTATAAGGATCCAACACCTAAGGAACTTTGATCTGAATATGGATCGAGCTGGATAAAACATCCAACACTCAAGGAATCTAGATTTGAGGGACACGGCCTCAGCATTTGCCTAAGGGGGTTACATGGCCTTAGGGGTTGCCTGAGGAGGTCATAAAAGGGAGACTCAGCCTCAAAGGTTGACTAAGGGGGTCATATAGAAAGGCTGCAAGACAACCGACACTCTAGCGAGGAAGTCTAAAGAGGATAACTGGCACTTGGGCGAGGAAATCCTAAAAGGTTGAAAAGACGATTGGCACTCAAGCGAGGAAGACTAAAAGAGGATAACCGGCACTTGGGCGAGGAAACCTAAAATGTTCAAAGAGACAACTGGTACTTGGGCAAGGAAGTCTAAAGAGTATAATTGACACTCGGGTGAGGAAATCCTAAAATGTTGAAAGTGACAACCAACACTTGGATGAGGAAGTCTAAAAAGGATAACTGGCACTTGGGCGAGGAAATCTTAAAAGGTTGAAAAGATGACTGGCACTCGACAAGGAAATCTAAAAGAGGAACCGACACTTGAGCGAAGAAGTCTAAAGAGGATAACCGACACTTAGGTGAGGAAATCCTAAAAGGTATTGAAAAGTCAATCGGTACTTAGGTGAGGAAGTCTAAAGAGGATAACCGACACTTAGGCGAGGAAATCTTAAAAGGTATTGAAAAGAGACAACCGACACTTAGATGAGGATATCTAAGGAGGATAATCAGCACTTGAGTAAGGAAATCGTAAAAGGTTGAAAATACGACCGGTACTCAGGCAAGGAAATCTAAAAGAGGATAACCAATACTTGGGCAAAGAAATCCTAAATTGTTGAAAGAGACAACAGACACTCGGGCGAGGAATTCTAAAGAGGATAATCGGCATTTAGGCAAGGAAATCCTAAAAGGTATTGAAAAGATGACCAACACTTAAGCGAGGAAGTCTAAAAAGGATAACCGACACTTGGACGAGGAAATCCTAAAAGGTATTGAAGAGACGACTAGCACTCGGGTGAGGAAGTCTAAAAGAGGATAATCGACACTTAAGCGAGAAAATCCTAAAATGTTAAAAGAGACAACTGACACTCGGGTGAGGAAGTTTAAAGAGGATAACCAATACTTGGACGAGGAAATCCTAAAAGACATTGAAAAGACGACCAACACTTAGGTGAGGAAGTCTAAAGAGAATAACCAACATTTGGACAAGGAAATCCTAAAAGATATTGAAAAGAGACAACCGACACGTGGGCGAGGACGTCTAAGGAGGATAACCTACACTTGGGCGAGCAAATCCTAAAAGCTTGAAAAGACGACCAGTACTCAGGCAAGGAAGTCTAAAAGAGGATAACCGGTACTTGGGCAAGGAAATCCTAAAATGTTAAAAGAGACAACCAACACACAGGTGAGGAAGTCTAAAGAGGATAATCAACACTTGGGCGAGGAAATCCTAAAAGGTTGAAAAAACGACCGACACTTGGGCAAGGAAATTTAAAAGAGGATAACCGATACTTGGGCAAGGAAATCTTAAAATATTGAAAAAGACAACCAACACTCAGGCATGGAAGTCTAAAGAGGATAACCGACACTTGGGTGAGGAAATCCTAAAAGGTATTGAAAAGACAACCAGCATTTAGGTGAGGAAGTCTAAAGAGGATAATTGGTACTTGGGTGAGGAAATCCTAAATGGTATTGAAAAGACGATCGGTACTTAGACGTGGAAGTCTAAAAAGGATAATCAACACTTGGGCGAGGAAATCCTATAAGGTTCTGGAAGAGACAATTAGCACTTATGCGAGGAAGTCTAAAAAGGATAACAACACTTCGATGAGAAAATCCTATAAGGTACTAGAAGAGACAACTAGCACTTGGGCGAGGAAGCCTAAAAAAGATAATCGACACTTGGAAAAGAAAATCCACAAGGTACTAGAAGAGACAACCAATACTTGGATGAGGAAGTCTACAAAGGTATTGAAAAGAGATAATCGGCACTTGGGCAAGGAAGCTTAAGGAGGATAACTAGCACTTGGGCGAGGAAATCCTAAAAGGTTGAAAAGATGACAGGCACTCAGGCGAGGAAGTTTAAAAGAGGATAACCAACACTTGGATGAGGAAATGTTAAAATGTTGAAAGAGACAAATGGCACTCAAGGGAAGAAGTCTAAAGAGGATAACTGACACTTGAGCGAGGAAATCCTAAAAGGTATTGAAAAGATGACTGGCACTTCGGCAAGGAAGTCTAAAGAAGATAACCGATACTTGGGTGAGGAAATCCTAAATGGTATTGAAAAGACGACCAGCACTTGGGCGAGGAAGTCTAAAAAGGATTAGGCATGATTTGAAATGTTCAACTTTGAAATCATGATGCATTATGATATGTTTTGCATGGATGCATGCTGGTGGAAATGCAAGGAGGGTAGCTTTGACATGCAATGCATGACCCTGAATAGTGAGGTTCCTTCATTACAGCTTGCTTTGATTTATATACCGGGATGGCTCATGAATTTGGCTCACTATTTAAAGCAGACTGGCATATAAATGCAATTTGTCATAGTCAGGTGCCCTTTCATTGAGTGTAGCCTTCACTCTCTACAAGGACTGTCAACCTATGATACGTAAGTTAGTGAGCAAAAGGTTTATGATATTCCCGGGTGTCGAACAAAGGAGGTTGACCTCCTCTGAGCTAGTTACGTTTGCTTTCTCTCTCTCTCTCTCTCTTTTTAGCAACTTAGTGGGTGTGCCTTTCATCTATGGATTGCAATAGACGTTTACAGCTATCTGAAGCACCAAAGGATCAATGAGTTTATGCAGACAAGCAAATAGCTGAGATCTGATCTCTTTCTTGGTCAATTCCAATAGGCAACGATTCCAGATCATCATCCTGGTGAGATGAATTTGAATCTAGGTTCAATAGATGAAGATTTGGTCATGCATTCTTTCTTACTACTGTTAATTTGTTGACCCTAATTTAGTAGTGAATCTTCAAATTTATCAACTTGTGCCTTGGATTAGCAATGAAATCCACATGAAGTTCTGGGCTTGGGTTTTCTAAGATCATGGTACATTTTCCACCAACTGGCGTCCTTTTGCTCCTTGATTGCTGAGGTCTAACCTCATTTCAAAATCAATTGAAGGTCTACTCGTGTTTTTTTTGGTCAGTATCCATTTTTGTAAAATCCATACGCCATCAGATTGAAGCAATTGAAGTTGACGAGAACGCCTTGGCTTGCTAATAAAATCTTGGTTCTTTGTATTTTCAAGAGATTCAGAGCTTGGGTTTTTAGAGATCATCATACATTCTTCATCTTTTGTTTTTCTCTCTCTTCTAGATTGTTGAGGTCTCATATCTTTTGGGATATTGGCCGGTTTTCAAGGCTAATTTGGAAGGCAATGCTTTCAAGTAATCTTCTTGGTGAAACAAACTTGAAATGGTATCTACAATTCCATGCTCTCATTGATTTGATCGTGGAAGCTGAGCTGCATCAGGTTGGGAGAATTTAAGTTGAGGAGGGCATCTTGGTCCTATGAGGCTCTTTTGCTACTATGTATGGTTGTAAGGTCTTTGTCGTGTTCCCCTTATTCTTCTTTTCTTTCTTATCCCCCCTTTTTTTTTTAAAATCACAAGTGGCAATCATTATCTTATTGAAATATGAGAGAATAGCAAAGTGAAGTGAAAATTGCCTCCACAATTGTTTCCTTTCACTTCCTATGATTGTCTAAGTTCATTCAAGCTCACCCTTTTTTTCAGAGCACCATGTGTTTCGCATTGGAGCTTCTTTCTCAGATATGACATCTTGCAAAGTGGCATGACTTCTTGACGCATTAGTACTTTAAAAGCAAGTTTGTTGCTTCTATAGATGTCTCCTTTCTTTGAAAAGTTGACCACCCTTTATGATGCTTCAAGAATGATATCCTTCACAACTTCAAGCAACTCGTTAGGCCATTTAGGGTGCCCCTTGCCCCTAGTCCAAAGAAAGCTGATAAATAGAAGATAGACATGGATTCAATGAAGTAAACTTAAGTGGAGGATAATAATTTGGCCTTAGCTTTACTAATTGAAGATGACTATCTGAGTGGGAAAGGTCAAAACACGACGTAGGGTCGCAACTATCCTAAATTTTTGCATCATAGGCCATACTTGTTATCAGTTTCATGAGATAGTGTTGATTGGGTAGATTTTACCTTATTTTTCTACTTGATTTTTCATGATTTTTTTTTTTTTTTTTGGATTTTCTATTTTTTTGGATTTTTGGTTTATTTATTTATTTATTTTGGGTTTCTTCGATTTCTATTTTTTTGGGTTTTTGTTCTTTCTATTTTTTGGTTTTTTTGGATTTTTTGGAGGAGGAATTTCTTCCATGAAGTTGGGAAAAAAGAAGACTTTGTGGATGGAAACATTGATAATTGAAACGCTTGTGCACCCCTAAACTAGAAGACGCTTCAGGCTTACCTTAGTACTAATTGCCCCTAGCCTTGGGTTCCTATCCCTTGTCTCTAAGTGTGTAGTACAAGGTGTGGGAAGAGAGGTAGTGTCCTATCCTGAGACTTTAACTTGACTCAGAGTTCTAAACCCCCTAGTCCAAGGTTGAATTTTACTGTGCTTTTTTGATTCCCTCCTTTTTTTTTTAAATTTTGACTCTGACTCTGTACAACTTCTTTGCTACCGTCTTTTCATTTATTTCCTTTTGGATAGCTTTTTTGATGCCATCTTTTCCTTTCTCTCTTTCTTTTGGTCAATGGACATTTCTTTGCTGCATTCTTTTCTTTCATTTCTTTTCTATTCTTTCGATAGGTGCCTAATTATCACTACTAAGGTTTATGCTATGATAGCACACCTGTTGAGCGTTAGTGGTCTCACCCCCATTTTGAGTGTTCAGTCAAGAGATATTTATTGTTGATGAACTATGTAGACACCCTGATTTTGCAGTCACTTGGTAGCAGACTCCTCTTAAAAGATGCTCCGATTGTGACTAACCAAACTCCAACTTTCCAAACTAAAACCCTAAACCCATAAACCAACTCAAGCCTACACAAGCCCCTTCAGGCTCACACCAATCCACTTTGATCTAATCAAAATTAAAATCGAACAAAACTCATCTAAAACATTTAAAAGCAAAATTAATCAGATAAAAATCCCAATTAAAATTAAGATCAAATAAAATCCAACTTAATCAAATAAAAACCCCAATTAAAACCAAAATTAAATAAAATCAACTTAAGCCACTTAAAATCCAAGTAAATAAAGTAAAAACCCTAATTAAATCAAAACCAAGTAAAATACATGTAAACCATTTAAAATCCAAGTTAATTAAAAGAAAAACCCTAATTAAAGCCTTAATCAAGTAAAACTCAATAAAATCCATTAAAAATTAAATCTAATTAAAAAGAAACCTTAATCAGCACAAAAATCAAGCAAAAAAAAACAATTAAATTAAAATCTAAATCAAATCCTAAATTAAATCAAAATTTAAATTGAAACCCTAATTAAATCTAAAACTCAAACACAAAACCCTAATTCATTAAAATCCAGAAAAACCCTAAAAATAATAAAATCCTAATTCTTAATTGAAATCACAAAAAAACCCTAAAATAATATGTTGTAAATATGTCTTGAATTATGTCTTTGTTTCAGGGTTAGTTTGGTCATTAGACCATTTAGGTGCCCTAGTATTTAA
>JAMKQA010057506.1:0-10654 GCA_024699735.1 Posidonia australis
TACGTAACAGGGATCCTTACCCAGATTTCTGGTTTTCGAAGACCTTCCTTATTGTTTTGCATGATTTTTCATGTTTATTTGGTTTTCCTCGTCTTCCATAATAGACTAGGTGGCGACTCCAGCATTTGCATTATTTTGTTTTATTTTTTCTGCCGTAGCTTTGCCGATTTTCGCATTATCTTGCGATCCTCGCCGGCATGGTTACAGAGTGTTCTGTAGGCCATCATGGTGGTCTATTGTGGACACTTGATGTGTAAGTTTTTGTAGAGATCTTGGATGTATGAAAATGATTTTGAAAAGGATTTTTGAGAAATCAAAATATTGTTTGGAAAAGAGTTTTCCATGGCTTTTGTGTATGGACCAAGATATCGTGGGGTCGTGCTACTTGGACTAGGGAATGTGACGACATTCTCGGTTGATCGAGTGTGTTACCCAGGTTGAGGTCGAGGACCAACATACTGTAGGCAAGTATTCGTGATGTCTCGGAAGTACGAAACTCCCGAATTGTCGCCTACAAGGTTGAGATTGAGGTCCGTGTGTTGAGGTGTTGTCTAAACCTGGAGGTATGATACTCTGATTGTCACCGGACACTGAGACTCAAGGTATTAGCGGGTGTGGAGGTATGACACTCCTACTGTCTGGGTACCGAGTTGAGGACGCTGAGAGGGAAAACCTTGTGGTATTGACCAATATAGGTAGTGCACGTGCCCTGCTTTTAGTGTTGTCCTGAGCGAAACGACAGCTTTCCCAAGTGAGGTTAGCTGTTTAAGGGTTCTTTAGGTGAGAGAACTTCTAGATGGATTTGCTCCGTAGAGGGTGGCAGGTCCGTGGCAATGTAGTACATCTCGATAGCTACTTGTGGCTAGAGTTGGTTGCTTGATGTCGAGCAACATGACTCAGTGTGGTTGTGGTTTTTAGTCGGTAGGGTTGTGCCTGTGGTTTGGCTAGTATGGCCCGTGTTTTGGTAGTTTCGACCAGTAGGACCTAGTTTTGCTATATGGATGATTTCAAGTATTCTTGTGACTTCAGAAGAAAAGATAAAATGATTTCAGAAATATTTTAAAACGGCAAAGTTTGGTTTTGCTTTTCGCGTCTTTCGTGGGGTGCGTGTTGAGTGACTTTTCCGGTCACTCATGTGTTTTCATGTGGTTTTTAGTTACAAGTACAAACGAGTAGCTGTTGTGGCCTTTAATGCACATAATTGAGGTGTCCTAGTCGTTCATTGTAAGTTCGTGGTAATTTAGATACTGTAGTTAAACTTTAATTTCCTGTAAGTTAGCATTTAATTTTAGGCTAATAAATTTGTGATGTAGCAACGCGAGTAATTACAGATTTGGTATCAGAGTCTAGGATCACTAGGTTACACTAGCCTAGGGTGTCCGATCTAGAGACTCCATAGGTTCTACATGCATAGTAGTGTCTGCATTGATAGTTTTACTATGATTTTTGATTGTTGCTTCTGAATGTTGTGCAGGTACCTTTGTTCCTCTCCTCCTTCAGAATGCCTAACCAAGGCCACAAAGGGCAAGGCTCCTGCAAAGGAGTTCAAGCCTCAAGAGGAGGGCAGATGGAAGGCCATGTGTGTCGAATTGCAGAGCTTAGTGCACAGAATTTCTCATGCTTTTGACAAGAATAGTTCCAAGGGATCATCCAAAGATCCATGGCTGCAACAGCTGAATAAACTCCGTCTGCCAACGTTCCGAGGTAAGGGCGGAGTTGAGGAAAATGAGGCCTAGCTAGAGAGGATGGCAAAGATGCTAGATAGTATGGTGTGCCCAAAGGAGCATTGGGTGCAGCTGGCCACCTATCTGTTGGAAGGTGATACAGATAAGTGTTGGAAGTCTGTGAAGTGGCTTAAGTTCCCAGACTCGACTTTGAGGCGGCTTTCTATAAGAAATACTTTCCCAACCATGTAAAGGAAAGATTTAGCCGTGATTTCAGGAATTTGTAGCAAGGCAACATGTCAATGCTCGAGTATGAATCTGCTTTTGCCCCTATAGAACGTTTCTCTCAAGCCTTGAGTCTGTGGAGCAGCAGGTGCAGAAATTCTTGGAAGGCCTTCAATCAAGGCTGAGGCTAAGGTGATGAGCTATTGGTGCCAAACTATGGCAGATATGGTCAGGATGTCCTCTCGTTTCAAGGAGGAATACAAGAAGTTCATGGAAAGTGGTCCCAAAGGGAAGGATAAGTCTTCCTTTACTTCCCTATTCTTGTTCTCTGATATGCCAAGTTCTAGTAATTCAGGTAGCCCTAGGAAGAAGATGAAAGGAAAGTCTGGTGGCATTTCTGTAGGCTGGCATGGTTTTGCTAGTAGTAGCGGCACTGGCTTCAGTTCGACAGGTTCTAGTGTTCCCAGAAGGAATTAGTGTTTCTAGTGAGGCCAAGTGGGCCATCTTGTTGCTAATTGTCCTTGTTCGAGGTAGGCTTCGGACCAAGTGGTGTGCTACAACTGTGGAAGGTTGGGGCATATTCAGAAGTTTTGCCTGGATCCTCCTACCAAGGTAGGAAGCGCACCATAGTAGTCGATGAAGGGATGAGTTTTCACTATTTCAGCTCCTGACATTTGACTTCAGGAGACGTAGTATAGGGTAAGGATGAGTAGTTTGGTGTTGTACAACCCTCTATGTATTTGTCGTAACCTCTCTTGTTGTAACAACCCAGATTTGAAAGTGGTGTATTGGCTAGATATTTTGATGGAATTCTAGGTCGTTAGACGTTGAGTCCCCTGAGTTCAATGTGAAACGCAGCTCTAACAGCGTTCTACACTTGGATTAGTAGATTTCTGGCTTTTGTGGTGTTGTGTGTTTGTGGTGTTGTCCTAACACTTGTGGAAGTTTAGTGGGCTTGCTCTGGGCTATGAAGGCTTTCTAGTGTGCTCTGGTGGCTGAACTTTGTTTGCACAAGCCATGTGGACAGAAAGTAGTCATGTGGTTTGGTTTCGTATTTGTGGTTCTCCTTTCCCTCCTTGCTTTCCTTTCCTTTCTTTCTTTTCTTTTCTTCTCTCCCCTCTTTCTTGTCTTCTTTTCTTATTCTTCTTCTCCTTCTCCTTCTCCTTCTCCTTCTCCTTCTTTCGCACGAGTGAGGGAGAGAGAGAGTTAAGAGGAGATGAGAGAGAAAGAGTTGAAAGGGCCGGGAGAGGGGGAGATTGCCACCACTACTGTGCTCACTGTTGCGTGGAGGAGGAGGTGCATCGTTCGTCGCTGTCGTGTCGTTGGAGCAAGGCACACACGCTGTAAGCTTTCTTTTAGTTTCTATTTGGATTTCGAGGTGCATGATAGTATGTGGATGATTGTAGATATTTTTAGGAAATTTATTATGCATTTGTGAGTCATTCATGATTGTATTTATGATTTGGGGTGAATAGTGTCCCTTTATGATTTTCTTGTGATTTCTTGAGATCCACCCAATGGATCTTTATGTTTCTTGTCCCTAGTGGAAGATCTCCTTGAGATCTTCATTTTAATATATTATATGTGTAGTTTGTTGTGGTGTTTTGCAAGATTGGGTTTTGGGTCCCAATTTAGGGTGCCTAGCTATCTCCTGTTTCGGCTTACCATTTTGGTTCAATATGTCGCTTTTTGGTGTTAAACCTGTCTTGGCCCCCAGTTAGGTATGCCATTTATTTCCAGCATGCCATTCTACTCTTAGATGGTCCCCTTAATGAAGAATTCGATCGACTGATCCCATTCGATGTGTCGATTCTAGTCATGGGTGTGGACTTGGGACCTAGTTCAGTCGATTGTCTTTTTCTGGTCTATCGAGCCCTTTTCTGGTCTGCAAAACTAGTGCCTGAACCTAGGGTGTTTCGGTCGACCGTTCATTTTCGGTCTACCAAAGTAGGCCTTGATCCTGTCCTAAGGTGTTATATATATATATATATAGATATATATCATGGAGGAATAAATTATATGGATATAAATGATTAGAATAATCATTAGAAAAATTGTAAGATTTGCCTAAAATGAATTAGTAAGACTCCCCCTAGGGTGTGGTTAGATTAAAAGATTATATGATTTAGAAATGCTAGGTATCTCCCCTAATGGTGTAGAATAGACAGTAGGGATCATGATTTATCCCTAGGACTAGATATTGGTTGTGTTCTGTGTGTGGTGCATTGAATGAGATATTTAGTGACATTATGTGGTGTTTGACACTCATCTAGCTATGCTCTTAAGGGACACGAGCTAATAGACTTCTTACACCTTAGCGCCAGAACATAGTGTTCTAGTTGTGGTTTGTGTTGATGCCTGATCTTGTAAGTTAAATGGGACTTCAAGACCATGGTTTTGATTCTTGTGTGGTGTCTTTTGGGTAAGTTTAATACCCAGATGATGCTTTTGCTAGTGTTTTTCTTTAACATTTGTGCCTGGCTTTCCATTTAATATAAACCATGGAATTTCTTGTAATTATTTGTATGTGGTTTATTAATGGCAAATCCAGGTTGTGTTTGTTGGTTGTGGTCTCTCCCTGTGTTTTGTGCCCTTGGTTTCTCCTTTGTGGTGTGACTTCTTTGGCTTGTGGGTCTGTTATGTAACTGGGACCCGTGTTTGGGGTAAAACCCACTTGGACTTGAGGGTGGACTAGTCAAAAGAGACCAACCCCATGTGACTTGTGCCCCTTCTCCCCATGACCACACTCGTGACCTGATTTCCCCTACACGCGAGGCCTGGTGGGAGGGTTGCTCGTCCCATCCCCTTGGCGGTAGGGAGGCTGGCAGAACCCGCGGGGATGGCAGGCGGTAGTGGCTTTAAAGGGAGGCGTGCGGCATGGGGGAGGAGCGGAGAAACCAGAGAGAGGGCGAGAGGGAGTGCGGAGGCTGAGGAGGAGTCACGCGCCGGAGAAGATCGCGCGAGTGCAGGGGGGAGGCTGGTGTCGTGCACCGCCGGAGCTTGAGGACACGCGAGGCTCGTTGAAGCCAGGTACACGCCCCCCTTCCGTTTCCCTCCGTCTGTTGAGGTATGTTAGGGTTAATGGATAAATCAATGGGTAATGCTGTTAAAATCATGCAAAAATAGGAAAATATGTTGGATTGTGAGGAATGATGTATTTACGTTGATATCATGTTGATCCATATATATTTTGTGAGATTTTTGTGGAAATTCTTGATGCATGCTACAGTGACATCGAATGGGCCTTATGGCTTTGTGATTTTCTTTAGAATAGCATGCTTAATGGTTTTATGATCGGTTTGAGGGGTTTTGAAGTAGACTTGGAGGTCTACACTCCATGTTTTACTTGTAATTTTTGTGGTGTTTTAGAGGGGTCTGCTTTTTACTCCCACTTTGGGGAGAAGTGACAATGGAGGTCGAGGAGGTTTTCTGCAATCGTAGAAAACGGTACGCCGAACTTGGTTCGGTATGCCGAAATGCTCCCAGGTGGTTCCCTGGACCACTAATTTGGACGACTGGGGGAAATTCGGTCGACCGAATCAGGGGGTTTCGGACGACTGGATGATTTCGGTCGACCGTTCAGGTAGGGGACTGATAAAACTGATAGGGATTCGGTATACCGAAATATTTCGATCGACCGAATCAGGGATTTTTGGTTGACTGAGGCCCTATTCGGTATGCCGAATCAAGACCCAGGGCAATATTGAAAAATTCTTAGAAAAAGTGTTGATAAATATGGATAAATACATGATAAATGTATGAGATGCATGGAAATGACTTGTGGAATATTGCATGTGAGTATGTTGATTTTTAATGATGTTTTCCATGAGATATTGATACATGGCTTATGTGTATGAATGTGGACCCATGTGAGGGGTGAATGCATGGTATAATGACCATGATTGAATGTGTGGGCTGGAAACCACAAATGATAATATAATGCATAATGCGTGTGATTTACAAAGAGTTTATGAATGAAATAATGGTTTTGACAAATGTTTTGAAAAGAGAAATTGCATATGGCTTTAAAGAGATTACTGGAAATTGTAGGAACCACAATGAAACTAGGACTTACCGACGAGATAGTGAGACCTCTAAAGATGTCGGGGACGTGTCCTTGGTTGTGGTTGCCGAGTTTGCGGTCTGGGGTAGGAGCCTCGAGACTGTGGTGGTATTGTAGGACTCGGGGTACAGGAGACCTGGACTACCCTCAGTGTCGGTGCTGGACGGGTCTGGGGTTAGAGTCCCCAGGTGCTCGGGCATCAGAGCGTCCCGAGGACGCACTCCGTGCTTGTACCAGTGAGGGTACATTTTGAGGCTGCGGTCGGGGCGGTTGAACTCCAGCGCGGGGTGGCTCACCGCGGCACTGCAGTGTGGGTGTGGTGACATGGAATCCTCACCAGCTGCTTGTGGCCATGTTGATCACCTGTGGCCAGGGTGATGCGACCAGTTTTGGAATGGAAAAGTGTGGATTTGTGTATTGGACTAGTTCCTAGCCTGGATTTGTGATAAATTTTGCTAATGATTTTAAATGATGTTTTGGACTAGGAAACTAGATGAAATGATTTGCTTCTCCTGTGTTGAGTATAAAGGTTTATCAACGAGCATGAGGTTTTGAAAGAAAGGAAAAAGAAAGTTTGAAATGGCATTGTTTTCAAAGTCTTTCTAATCGAATGTGTGGTTTTGGTGATGGTAGTTTTCTGGCAAATGTTTTATCGAGTTTTAACGCTGTTTTTGGGGTGCATACGGGGTGACATTCCTATCACTCACGCGTGTTTTCTTTGTCCCCTTTTGTTTCAGGTGCTCAGGAGTAGGAGCAGTCTAGTCTGGTGCATCTTTTTGAGCCACTTTTGCCGCACACAGGTCTAGGTGTTTAAGTTTATTTATTTAATTCTGTTATTTAGATTCTTTTAGCTGCTCTTGGGTAGTTCCTGTATTGTTGTGTAGCACTGGGGTGTTACATTTTCTTAGGTGGTCGTCGTGGATTGAGTGTGGTGCTTGTAAACCCAGGCACTCCCAAGGAGTGTTTTTTTGAGCCTAACAGAGGAGCTGTCAAGGCTATGCGTTGAGTTGTAATTTTGGGTTTTGGTTTTCATGTTGATTCTGACACAGTGTTTCGTGGTATTTTGAAAGAGTATTTAAAGGATTTCGAAATGATTTTCTAAAAGGGTTTGGAAAGAGAAAAAGCATAGGTTTGCAAATGTTTTTGGAAAAGAGCATTTCCAGTGTTTTCTATTTATGGTGGACCAATAGACCAGAGGGTTGTGTTGTCTGGATCAGGAGATGTAGGCCACATTCCTAGGTGATCGAGCACGTCGCCTAGGTTGAGGTTGGAGACTAAGAAGCTAAGGTAAGTGTTCGTCGAATTCTAGGAGGTCTGATACACCTAGATTGTCGTTCATGATGCCGAAACTAAGGTTCACGGGTCGAGGTGCTGTCAAGGTAAGTGTTAATCCCGAATGCCGAAGACCCAAGGTACCATCCGTACCTGGTGGTATCGTGGCAACGGACAGGAGCAGTATGACACGTTGTTTGCTGATGGTTTTGATTAGCCCTGGTTTAGGAAATCAGGTTCTAACCTAGAAGAGGTTGTAGTGTTGTGCCTATTGTGGTGCAGAGTTTTGGAGTAATGGCTCCATGGTCTTGATCTAGAGGAGACCGTGGTGTTGCATCTATGTGGGGTTGGTGTTGTGCCCTATGGAGCTGTGTTTTGGAGTAGTGGCTCCATGACTTTAGTGTTATTACTTGAGTCTAGAGAGGATTGTGTTGTACACAACAGAGGCTCTGTAGCTTTTGCTTTGTAGATGTTGTGGGTGTACTATTTGCAATTGTAAGTATTCAAGCACCATTGATTGTCTGGTCTGCATAGAGAGCGTGTGGGATCAGGTTGTGTGTGTTTTGGTGTGATTTTGGACTTGACTTGGCAAGAGTGGCCATCTCGAGCGTGCATAAAGGATTTTGAAAAGAGCATGCATGTGGTTTTGAAAAGAGAAAAGAAAAGAATGGTTTTAAAGACATAGTTTTTAAGGTTTTATTGCCTGTTGGGCAATAGTAGATTGCCTTGTTGTGGTGTTACAACATCTAGATAAGATGTATGTACTTGTTTGTATGGGGCGTAGTTACACCTATTTCCTCGGTGTAGTGTACCGTGTTGTTAGGTGGAATTTGTGTTGAGTGACCATTTTGAGTGGTCACTCATGTGTGCTTTGATTTCTATTTTAGTAGATACAAGATAGGAGTTGGTTTTAGCTAGTACACATAGAAGGAGTCACGCTACCATACATCAGAGATTCTGGTGAGTGTTTAATTTAGTTTTATTTTTATTGTTTATTAGATTTATTCCTATTGAAAGTACTAAGATTTAATTTCATAATTAGTGTAATTATTAGAGGATAATAAAGAAAAATGAAAATGTAACTAAATTTGAGTGGTAGCGACTTAAGGGTCGTTACAGTTGGTATTAGAGCTTAGGTCCATGTAGGAGCACTAGCTTAGGAATGTTTGGTCAGGTGACTCCATAGATTTTCATATCATGCATTACTGCACCTTGATTTTATGGATTTTCTTGCTTGGTGGTGGAGTGCGAAGCGGCGTTCGCCCGTCTAGGGTGGTTCGCTTGAGTTCTTCCACTCCATGGAGTGTGGTGTTGGTGCTTTTCACTAGTTTGGTGTGGATTAAGTACCATGTTGCCCGTGGTAGTGGTGGCAATTGTTTCTGGGTGAAACTCAGTGCTAGCTTATAGGGTAGAAGACCTTGCAGTGTGTGAGGCTAGACAGGTCTTGTTGCCTAGAGGTTGCTCACATCTACAGTAGGTGTTGGTCTGCTTGTTGTGTTATGACTACAAGAAGGCAGGGCATTTTCAAAGGAAGTGCCTTGTTCCTTTAAGGGGGGTTAGGCACGCCACGTCAGTTGACCATAGGACGTGTTTCCTTTAAAAGGCTTAGCCACCACCCAATGTTGGACCATTTGGTGTTTTGTTATAGAGAGCAAGGTGTAGCAATTAACTGCCACTTGTGCACCCTTTATGGTTGTTGCTGTTGCATTGCTTTTGTTATTGGTGCGGAGAATGTCTAGAGTTCCATCTTGCTGTGGTTGCATCTGGGTGAAGCAAGTTGCTTCCTAGATGTGTATTGTTTTTTCTGGGTGACTTAGTGGGTCTCTAAATAGTTATTGTCTTTGGGTGACTCGGTGAGTCCTCAGATGGTTGTTGTTGTTGTTTTGGGGTAACTCTAGTGAGTCCTCAAGTTTGTGTTTGTTCTTCTAGATACTTTGTTTAAGGACAAGGTTATCTAGGAGGTGGTGTGTGTGGAGTCGCACATTGGTGTTGTGCTTTTTGTTTGGGACTTGGTTGTAGAGTGGCATAGCCCAGCATGTTGCTTGTTGTGTATTGTTTGGGGTATCTTATTTGGATATTGTGGATGGATTTTGGGGTGTTGTAGAATCGTCGACGTGTTCACTCACTTCAATGATCCTTTGTGATCGCCACTTGTCGATTCGCTTTTGTCGGTTGACAAGGTACCTTGCGCGAGTGTGGAGGTTGTGATGATGTGAGTTCTCGGTTCACTAGGTCAGCGGCAGGATGCTGCCCAGCACTGTCCTCATGCTTATGTAGCACTCTTTCCTTCAAAACAAACAAGAAAAATAAAATAAAATGGGTTAAACTAGGTGTAGTAAACAAGTAACAAAAAAGATAACAAAAAAAAGGTGAACATGCAACTAAATACTAACTGAGGGGTTGTCCCCGCATGCATATGCCATAGGCTAATGATGTATGCAAGTTTTCTATAATAAAATGAAAAAAAGGAAAATACTCCTTTCAACTTCATACATTGTGGAGTGGATGAGGAAGTGGAAGCTGGTTTAGAGAGCTCCAAAGACGCACAATGGCTGTAGAAAGGGGTTGGATCTCTGGGATTTGAACTTCTAGGAGAAGTTGGACAAGGAGGAGGGCTATGGCTCTCTCTCTCTCTCTCTCTCTCTTTGAATTTTCTCTTTCTCTCCTTTCTAGAGCATAAAGATGGCTCCTTCAAAATTTTAATGTGTCATTTAGAATATTAAAAGTGCCTTCTCTTAGGTTGAAAACCTAGGAGGGTCTTCTCAACGAGAAGATTGTCTCATTCACATCGTGTCAATTGCATCATTCATCATAAAATGGAAAAATAGTGTAGATATTCATTACACTTGATTATATAAGATATGCTCATTTTGAAATAAATGATTTTTGTATGATATTGAACAGCTTAACACAACATTTGTTATAGGATTGTCGGTGCTGTATTCTGGTTAACTCTAGAATTTTTAAGCTTCCTGGACTTGTTTATTATTTTTTTGAGAATTCATGAATTCGACATATGTGCCTATTGTAGGATCGAAAGGCTTCTCTAGAGGGGGGGTGAATAGAGAATTTTACTTTTTAATATTACTATACCCAATTTCAACAATAATCAGAAATGATAAGCAATATGATTTATGAATTAGTACTTATCATGCACACTTGATGTAACTAGAATTTAAAAGCACAAGAAGGGGATGAGAGTAATTGAAAACACAATCAATTTATAGTGGTTCGGCAACCCCGCCTAGTCCACTCCTCAAGACCCTCTTGAGATTTTTCCCTTATTCTTAAATAATAGAGAACTTGCTTCTTGGTAGTTCCACCAACTCCTTTCTTGCTCTTTCCACTTCTCTATCCCCGAGAAGCTAGAGCCCTTTCTTTGAAGCTTTACAAGTTGAGATTTTTCTCTCACAAGGCTTGATTACAACAG
>JAMKQA010057509.1:0-11002 GCA_024699735.1 Posidonia australis
TGTTTCTTGCATGATTCTTCATGCATACGGTTTTCCTTGTCTTCCATAATAGATTAGGTGGCGACTCCTTTTATTTTGCTTTTTCGACGTGATTTTGCCGACTGATTTCGCATTCTTCTTCTTTTTCGCGGAATCTCCTCGCCGGCATGGTTACAGCATGCTTGTCTACATCAAATGCACATGCCTAAGATGAATGCAAAAACATGCCAAATCAAAGAGAAGAAATGAATAAAAAGAAATAATAAGGAAAATAATCCAAGGGGCAATGTAGGCATTGAAAATGCCTCCATACTGTACGCTCTTGGGCTATGAGGAAGATCGTGAAAATTGGAAATATTCGGAAAGCGTCACGCAAAACAGCAGAAACTTAAGAAATCTGAGAAAATCAACTGAGAGAAAATAATCCTCATTTGGGTCCATGTTGGCGTTGTCAAGCCTGTTAATGTACACCCTCGGGCGATGAAAGTCCAAATCAAATCAAAATCATGAAAATTGGAAGAAATCTAGAAAATAATGCGAAAACTAAGGTTGAAATAAGTTTGAAAGGTGCACCAGATGCAAGAAAATAAGCATGAGAATATATGCATGAAAAAAAAGAATAACAAAATGTACAAGTGTATGCATGGGTGAAATATGTAAATTTCCAGGGGCCTTTGTGAAAAATTGCATGCTCTTGAGTAAAGGCTGAGATTCCAGTGCTAAATCAGAAAAAATGTTTAAGAAAACACATTTTATGCAATTTTAAGGAAGTTGGGGGTTAAATGTGCAAAACTGTGCATTTTTCAGTAAAATCAGGATTCCTAGGGTCCAATCTATAATTTTGCCAACAAAACATGTGCGTAGTGTAATTTTGAAGAAATTCAGGGTTAAATGTGTAAAATAGTGGACTCATGGATGAAAACATGAATTTCTAGGGACTGATCTACAAATATGCCATAAAAACATGCATTTAGTGTAAATTTAGTGAATTTCAGGGTTTAAAATGAAATTCTATGCACATTTGAGTAAAAATTTGAATCTTCAGGGTTAGGTTTGCAATTGTTCCAGAAAATCATTCATTTAGAACAATTTTAATGAAGTTCAGGGTTTTATGTGCAAATTATGGACTTAAAATGAATGAAAACTATATTAGAGGGTTTTATGTCAAAATTTAAAGCCTGAGAAATATTAAAAGAAATTTACAAGGATCACCCTGCAATTTTACAAAACAAAACATTATTAAAATGATTAAAAAACTAATGTAGCGACTTAAATGCAAAATAAAAGGACCTAAATGCAAACAAAAGAAAAGAAATGAAGTTTTCTTAAAAGAAGCTTTTTATTAAAAAAAAAAAGGATCGACGGCCATCGGCGACTGTGCCTCGCCGTCGACGGCCATCTGGGATGGCTTCCCCAATGCCTGATCTGGCATCCAAGTACCATGTGAGCAAGAGGGAAGGAAAGGGGACAGATCTAGTGGCTCCAATCTAGCAGCCAACAGTCGAGGCCTCCTCTCACCTCCCTTGTCGACGTCGCGACTCCAGCGATGGACCCGGAGAAGAAAAGGCCACTGGAGGCAGCGACGTGGTATTCCAGGGTTCTAGGAACGCTAAGGGCGCGAAGAGGAGCATTTCCCACCGCTCAGAGACAAGAATGGCTCCACTCTTCCCCCTCTCGATCAAGCTCTGTGTCGACTCCGGCAACGGTGACTATGGGGTAGATTGGGGCTCAAAGCGAGGTTTTGTGGCTTCCGGAGTCCAAGAGGAGAGGAAAGGAAGGTGTCCCGATGGTCGGAGGGGAGCTACGAGGCAGGAGGCGCCTAGTCGACTCCTTCTAGGGATCGTCTTCTCCGATGACGGCGAGGTTGCGTCTGGCGGCTCACTTCCAGTGGCTTCCAAGGTGGAGGAACGGCATCCAGAGTAGAGGAGGAGCAAGAAGAGACCTCAGCCAGACAATCTACACTCACTAGGGCACGAATCACTCACTGGATTCGTGCCCCCACCTCTCTTGCTGGAAAATTAGGTCTGGCAACCCATGAATTCCTAATTTCAGCCAAGGAAGCTGCTAGGCTGTACCGGCAACATCCCAGGGAGGTTGAGGTGGACCTAGGGGAAATTGAGCTTTGATCGTGGCATACCTGAGCTGGCTGTGGAGGTAGCCACCGGAGCTCACTAGAGCTTGCCGAAAACGTGGCTGGAGTTGGCTTGAGCTTTGAATTTTCCCCTCTCTGAGCTTCCTCTGGTTGCTCTCGTTGGTGATCTCTCCTTGATTTCTCTCTTCTCAAATTTTCTCTCATTTCTTTTAAGTTTGTCCTCCCTTTTTTCAAGCTTTTTGCCCCTTTCTCTCTTGCAAATGGAGGTATTTATAGGCTTGCAAATGGTTAGGTTGTTAAGGTTGTTAGGGTAGTTTGTTATGGGTTGTTGGAAGTTGTTACAAGTTGTTATAGGTTATTATGATGAAGGTGGGAAGTGGTTAGGTTTGTTTAAGTGGTTACAAGTTGTTATAGGTTGTTATGGTGGAGTGGGAAGTGGTTAGGGTTTGTTTAGGTGGTTAGATGTTGTTATAAGTTGTTATGGTGGAGTGGGAATTGGTTAGGATTTGTTTAGGTGGTTAGAAGTTGTTATAGGTTGTTAGGATTTTTGGATTAGGGTTTAGGGTTAGGTTTAGGGTTTAAGTTAGGATTTAGGCTAGCTTAGGGTTTTGGATTAGGGTTTAGGCTAGGTTTAGGGTTTTGGACTAGGGTTTGCTAAGTCTAGGTTTTTGGATTAGGGTTTAGGCTGGGTTTAGGGTTTTGGATTAAGGTTTAGGTTAGGTTTAGGGTTTTGGACTAAGGTTTGCTAAGTCTAGGGTTTTGGATTAGGGTTTAAGCTAGGTTTAGGATTTAGGATAGTTTAGGATTTAGGTTTAGGGTCCAACTACAAGCATATGGGGTGTCTACACGAATCGTCTCCGACTACTTCTCGATTGACGTGTTCATCTAGCCTGCTTTCCGAACCGGCATCGACCACTTCTCGGTTGATGAGTTCGTTTATCCTACCTTCTGAACCGTCACTGACTACTTTTCGGTTGACGTGTTTGTTTATCCTCCTTCCGAACGGCCACCAACAACTTCTCGATTTGCGAGTTCACTTTTCCTCTTTCTGACCCGTCACCGACTATTTTTCGGTTGACAAGTTCGTTTATCCTACCTTCTGGACAATCATCAGCTGCTTCTCAGTTGATAGATTTGCTTTTCTACTTTGTTTTCTGTTACAGGCTTTTTTTTCCAAATGTTGTGTTAACGTCATCATCAGGCTGATAACCCTAACTATCTGGCAACGAGTCCATCAATTCATTAGCAGGTTGATAACCCTAACTATCCGGCAACGAGTCCGTCAACTCATCAGCAGGCTGATAACCCTAACTATCTGGTAATGAGTCCGTCGACTCACCATCGGGCTGATAACCCTAACTATCTGGCAACGAGTCCGTCAACTCATCAATGGATTGATAACCCTAATTATCCAGCAATGAGTCCATCAACTCAGCTTTGGGCTGATATCTTGAACTATTCGATTGGCATCTGTCAACTTGCCATCTCTCGGTTGGTAAGTTCGAAACTAGCCATGTCCTCTCGGTTGATAAGTCTGAAATTTACCATCCTTCGGTTGACAGGTCCGAAACTTACCATGCCCCTTTCGATTCTTGCCTAGAGAGTTTGGAATCGGTGGTGCCCCTTTTGGTCATGTTCCGGATGGACTAGACTAACCTCTTTCTTTGGGCTAGTACCCTGAACTACCCGATTGACACCCGTCAAGGTGTCTATCTTTTCAGTCGATAGGTCCAGTATCCTATCATGCCCCCTTTCTCTTGGGCTAGTAGCCCAAACTACCTGATTGACAACCGTTACATTGTCTGGAGTGGGCTGACAACCCAAACTATTCGGTGATAAGTTCGTCAACTTATCATGCCCATTTTTGGTCAACAAGCTCCGCGAGACTTGTCCAGTGCCTTTTTGGCAAGTGTGATAACTAATCATGCCATTCATGAGCTGATAAGTTGTCAACTTGTCATCCTACACCATGCATCAACATACGTCATGCATTGCATGCATCATTCATTCATGCATCAATGTTCATCGGCACATATTATTTATAACCAATCGCATTCACCTCAGCATTAACAACAACATTCAATGTTAGCATTCATCATTAGCATTGGTGTTTGTGTTTCAGCATCGTTTTTGTGCGTGCATCTAGGTTCTTGTGTCTTCATTGTGAGTTTGGCATCTATTCTCTGCAATGGCGTTTAGGTGGCAAGTCATGACTTTCAGTGCGTTCACTGGTTAAGTGGCTTACTACCATTAGCTAACACTTTTTTGTGGCTTCGGGCGGGGTGTCTTTGTCAACCTTGAGCATCGGTCTCGTTTCGATTAGTCCCTCAACCTCGCTCAGGGAGGGGCATCTGTAGACACCCCAATTTTGCAGGTAGTCTTCTCAGGAGTAGAATTTTGGTTGCTGGGCTTTCAATTACTTTTCCCCAAAGCCAACTTGACATCTTAACCTAATCCTATCCACAAAACTAGCTCAAATCTTTGTTTCAATCTAAAAACCCTAGTGGACAATCAATACACTAAACCATATCCTAAACCTAGTTATATTTCAAACCTAGTCAAACCCATGTAAATCCAACAAACGAAGCTAATAACCTAAAGTTTAATTGCACCCCAAAGCCCAAGCAAGCCCATCAAAGCCCACCAAAGCCCAAGCAAGCCCACCAAAGCCCATAACCCTAGTAGCCTCCTTCCACATCTACATACTAGCACCATGCATACACACACACACACACAGAGAAGAGAATCAGCTAGAGGGAAGGAGGAGTCAAGCTGTAACGCTCTGAACTCGGGCACGTTACCTAAATCATAGTATCATAAGCAAAATTACACTAATTACAGTAAAGTTAAATAACTGTAACTAATGCTCACTTCCAGGAAAAAATGTGAGGCTAGAAGCTCCCAATCCTGTACCAGAACTTGGCTGCACGCAAATTGCACCTGAAAACAATCAAAGCACGCGTGAGTGACATCTAAGTCACCCAGTATGCACCCCAAACACACAAACCACAAAATCTCCATAAAACTATTAAAAACTCAGCTTTTAATTTTCAAAGTTGGGTTTTCTTTTGAAAATCCACTTTTAATTTTAAAACATTATTCCCTTTTTCCTTTTGTTTGAAATTGCTTGGGAATTTGATCCCAAATCCATACTCATTTCAAAACTCATATTTCCTTTTTTTCTTTTTTCTAAACATTTGGAAATTTATTCTAATTCACATTCTTTTTCAGAAACTCACATTTTGCATTTTCTTTTAAAACATTTGGAAATCAAGTTCCAAAACATGTCCTTTTCAATACTTGGGATTTCTTCCTAAAATCACACTTTTCCTATCCTTTTCATTTTCTAAGAAATTCACATTCTTGACCAGAATTAGCCTAAAATACAATGCCTCTCAGGGCTCAAAACCAAAACCTTAAATATTGGTTGGTAACTGGTTAAAACCATAATTCTTATTCATTTCTAGGATTTTAGGACCATTCATAAGTCCAATCCTAGCCAAACCACATTTCTTTTCTTATTCATTTCCACTTTTCTTTACTGATGTTACCTTGATCAGGGGTAACTAGGCACACAAGCAGTAGGCGAGGACATCATTTCCCCTACCTCCTTACACTACTGCGGTGAATTTCCCTATGAGGGATGCCACCACCTCGGCCAACCGGCCTCAATCTCTTTCATATATGCACGGGGATACGTCTTTATTTGATGTCCCATCGGTGACTCGAACAACTAGGTTTATTGACCCAGGCTCAACCTACAACGTCGGTGACCCGGACAATTAGGTTCAGTGACCTAGGCTCAGCCTACACCATCACGAGCTTGGTGACCCGAGCAACTAGGTTCAACGACCTAGGCTCAGTGCCTCAGCCTACACCGTCTCAAGCTCGGCAACCACAGTCGTATCTGGCAACTAGTTTCAGTGGAGTCTCATACTCCCTACCACGTTGTCGGCACCAACCCCCATGGTTCCTTAACACATTATTAGTGTTTCATTTTCAAAACACTTTAAGTTTTCCTTTTCAAAACCATTTTCATTTCATTCTTTTTCATTACAGGGATCTATTTCCATGCAACACTTGACCCTCTTCTAGGGTCCCAACTTAATCCATGAAAAACCATGCTTAAAACAAATCGTAAATTGGGTCTCATGCCCAAAATTACACAAAGCCACACATTTATTCTCTTTTATTCAGTTTTAGGGCCTTAAACCCAAAACCACTCCCAAATACACTTATTTGGATTCTACATTCCCCCATGACATTTACATGGGGAAAACATTATTAACACAAGTTCATTGTCCATTTTAAACCTTTTATTTCCATTATTTATGCCCATTTATACACATGGGGCAGGGGATGAAAACGACATACCGAATTCCTTCAGTATACCAAAACCCCCTATTTCGGTAGTCCGAAGGTATTCGATCTACCGAAACTAGTGCCCCTACACCAACTGACAGGGATTTGGTATGTCGAACCCAGTTCAGCATGCCAAATCCTCCGTGTTCTGTACACGACCCCTGCCAATAAACCATTCGTTCGTCGGAAGTGGGGGTCTTCGACGAACCCCTCAAACAAGTATCATAAAATACAAATAAAACATGAGGTGTAGACACTTGAGTCTATTTCAAAACCCCTCAAACCATTCATGATTCCATTAACTACACAATCCACGCAAAAATCACAAAGGGATGAGACTCAAAAATGGCTACTGTAGCCTTCATCCCAAAATCTCGTATATCCTTACCAAATTCCATCCTAACCACATGATATCTATGTTTTCATGCTATTCAACTCATTCTCATCAATTCCACTATTTTTCTACGATTTAACATGGGTTTTACACCATTTTCATGCACTTAACCTAGCAAAAGAGAAGAAGAGAGCAGAGGAGAAGAGGAGCCGTGTACCTCTTCAGGTAGGCTTCCCCAACTCCGGCAAAGTTCCTCTGCCGACAAACCACACAGACAACCACCACCTCCTCTGCATGCATCGTTCTTCCTCTCCCTCTTCTCCCTTGCATCTCAACCCTTCCTCTTCCACTCGCCTCGACCCCTCTCTCAATCCCCCCTCCTCTTTAACTCCGCCTTCACCTGCATGGTGCCGGCCGCCCATCACGTCGGAGAGGACGGGAAGGCACAGGCCGCTGGCTTGTGGTGGCATGGGTGGGGTGAGGGGAAGAAGAAGAAGACGGGATGGTGGCTTGTGAGGGAGAGAGAGAAAAAAGAAGGAAAGAAAAAGAAGAAAAGATAGACACGCAAATCGAGGCAACAATGCATCCCCAAACCAGATCCTGCATTGGTCCCAAATCACAAATAGGTGCACAGGAAACCTACCCAACTCTCACACGTCCAAGAAACAACAGATTATCCATTAATAAACCATTTACACAATATTACAATTAATTACATGGTTTACAATTAAAAATGGATAATCAGGACCAGATGTCACATCCTACCCCCTTAGAAGAATTTCGTCCTCGAAATTCAGCTCTAAATAAACAAATAGGGGTACTGTCTTTGGATAGCCACCTCACGCTCCCAGGTAGCCTCCTCTGTACCATGGTGTTGCCACTGAACTAACACCAATGAAATCACTTTGTTCCTGAGGACTTGCTCTTTTCTATCCAGTATTTGAACTACATTCTCAATCATAGACAGGTCCTCCTACAGCTCCTCTGGATGCACTGGTATCATCTGGGACGCATCGACCAAACACTTCCTCAACATTGATACATGGAAGGTGTTGTGCACACCCACCAACTCTGGAGGCAGATCTAGTCTGTATGCCACCTGACCAACCCTCTTGGTAATCTGGTACGGTCCGATGTTATAGACACTCCAATTTTGTAAGATTGTAGGTAGTCTTCGCTGAGTGGAAGTGTGGTTGTTGGACTCTCAATCATTATCACCAAAGCCAACTAGACATCTTCACCGTGTTTTACCCACAGAACTAGCCCGAACCTTTGATTCAATCTAAAACCCTAATGGATCAATTAGTTCACCAAACCAAAATCTAAATCTTAGTTACATCTCAAATCCATCCAAATCTATGCAAATCCACCAAGCTAAGTAGACTAAAACTTAATTACATGACAAACCAAGCTTGTACTTGCAAATCTCTTTTAGGCCCACTCAAGCTCATGCAAGCCCACAAACTTAACCCGAGTTTCATCTACAAACCCTAACCTAATCATGAAACTGATATTCACCTTCCATTCAAAACTATGCAAATCCTACAAACCAATATAATAAACTAAGACCTAATTGCACCCTAAACCCAAACTTCAATCCAAAATCAAACCCAAGCCCAACTTCCTCCAACGTAGCCTCCATTAGCCATTTTGATATTAGACCAATGGCCCACAATGAACTGATCACGTAGCCCATCATCACCCAATGCACTTCATGCCTCCAGCAGCCATCGTCACCTCCACTTGTTAAACCCTAGTAGCCACAGTCCACGTGTCTGGGATCCATGCACATTGAGAGGATAAGAGAAGGGAAGGTGGCAAGTTGTTTAGGTTGTTAAGAAGTTGTTTAGGTGGTAAGAGTTTTGTTTGGGAAGGTTGTTAAGGTGGTGGGTTGTTACGAGTTCTGTTGGTGGTTTGTTGCAGCTGGTGGTCTTCCTTGGCTATAAAAGGGATTGACGGTGGACTAAAGCAGGAGGGAGGAGGGACATTTTCGGGCGGAGAAGGGTGATCTTCAAGCTTCGATGCTCGTCGGAGTTCACTGAACCCAATCCACCTCATCGGCTGGAAGAGAAGAAGAGAGGAGGGAAGGAGGCTAAAGTAGGAGATCAGCATGCAAGTTCAGCCCACAGATAACCTGTTCGCTTCATCCTCTTCCTCACCCCTTGAAAGTCCCCTGCAAGTTCTAGCTCCCAGTGCCGCTAAGCTCAAGCCGGAGGGATCATCATCATCGGAGAAGACAATGAGCTAAGGTAAGTTTCTCCACCTCTTCACGGCATGCATGCATCAGAGTAGCTCCCAGGTAGGCATCTCTTCATTATCCTTCATCCTCGAGGTCGTGCTACTGCGAGAAAGAGAGAGAGCATCGGAAAAACTAGATCGTCATTGGAACCACGCCACAGCAAGCTGAGCCATGCGGGAAATAAAGGAGGGAGCTTGAAGACCTCCATGCCTCCGATCACTGGTCTCCTATCAAACCTGCGACCACTCGTGACCACCAGTTGCCCTTACCGAGGGCCTCCAATGTAGCCGAGCTCGAGCTGGAGAAGACACTATCGCTGGAGAAGAAGACTGGCAGTGAAGGACGGTCGGACACTCTGCTCATTATAGCGCCTCCTTAATCCCTTAGGAACGATCTTCAGTGCCTCCGCAACGCTCCGGAGCAACTAGGACTTCGTTTCGAGCCCTAAGCAGCCTCCCCAGCAAAGCTCGTTGGAGAAGGCAGAGTCGACGGTGAGATGGATCGAGAGAAGCACTCACATGATCTTCCTCACATCCATGCACCTGTACATCTTCCCCTTCTCCTCCATGACCGTCCTGAAGTCTTATACCGCTACGTCACCGCCTCCAGCAGCCCTAGTCTTCTCGAGCTTACCGCCGAAATAGCAACACCGATGAGCAAGGCGAGGAGAGGAAACCAGTCGTTCGATCTCTCATCGAAGTTGTTGGATTCCATCCTTCTTCCTCCTCCTTGCTTATATGGAGGTTGGATACTTGATCGGGCGTCGAGGAAGTCCTAGATGGCTCCAGGCGGTCGTCCCTAGCGAGGTCAGTTGCTGGCGACCGTCGTAGCTTCTTTTAAATTGTTTTTAAAGAAAATTTCTTCTTCTTTTCTTTTCTTACAATTTAGTCCTAATTTTTGCATTTTAGCCCCTACATAAGATTTTAAATCCTTTTAATAATGTTGGTTTTGAAATATTGCAATGTGCCCCTTGTAAATCTTTACTAATGTTTCCAGGCTTGAAAACTTGATATAAACCCCCTGATGTGCTTTTAATTCATCTTTTAATCCCGAATTTTGCATAAAAAACCATGAGCTTTATTAAAATCGTTTTAAATACATGTTTTTCTATCACAATTGCAAGTTAAACCCTGTAAATTTAAATATTTGCTCAAATGTGTCCAGAATTGCATTTTAGACCCTGAATTTCACTGATTTCACACTGAATGCATGTTTGCTAGGGTAAATTTGCAGAGCAGTCCCTAAAACTTGCTGTTTTCAAACATGAACTCTTTCTCTTGCACATTTAACCCTGAATTACTTCAGAATTGTTTTAAATACATGTTTTACTAGAAAAATTGCGTATTGAACCCTAGGGATCTTGAATTTGACCAAAAATGCACAGTTTTGCACATTTGACCCCTAATTTCTTCAAAATTACATAAAATGTGGTTTCCTATGTATTTTTGATGATTTAGCCTCAGAATCTTAGTTTTCAATCAAAAACATGTGAATTTTGCACAAAAGCCTCTGGAATTTACTTTCTTCACTCACACATGCATTTTATACATTTTGTTTCACATCTCATGCATATTTTTCTCATGGCCTCTTCCTTGCATTGTGCACACATTTCTAACTCATTTCAAACTTGATTTTTCCCATCGTTTCCCAATTTTCTTTCGACTTTCATGATTTTTGATTTGATTTGGTTTTCCATCGCCCGAGGACATACATTAACAAGCTTGACAATGCCAACATTGACCCGAATGAGAATAATTTTTCTCCAATTTGATTTTCTCGGATTTCTTCGAGTTTCCACTGATTTACATGATGCTTTCCGAGTATTCTCGATTTTCATGATTTTTCTCATCGCCCACTGTAGACACCCCGATTTTGAGGTAACCCGGAAATGAGTATCCTTATGTTGCTTTGGATGTGATCAACCATTAAACCTAGCCCCAAGCCTATTAGCAAGCCAGAGCCCAGAAATTTGTGAGGTAGCTGGGCGCACCAATGT
>JAMKQA010057510.1:0-13633 GCA_024699735.1 Posidonia australis
CCCCCCCCCCCCCCCCCCCCCCCCCTTGGGTAATGCTTGAGACTATATCTTTTCAGTTTGACCCCCTCAGGTAACGCTTCAGGCTATGTCCTTCAATTTGACCCCCTCGGAGGCAATGTCTTTCAATTTGACCCCATCAGGTAATGCATGAGGCTGTGTCCTTCAATTTCACCCCCTCAAGTAATGTCTAAGGCTGTGTCCTTTTAGTTTGACCTCCTTGGGTAATGTTTGAGGTTGTGTCCATTTAGTTTGACTTCCACGGGTAATGCCTAAGGCTATGTCCTTTCAATTGACTCCCTCAGGTAATGCTTGAGGCTGTGTCCTTTCAGTTGGACCCCCTCAGTAATGCAAGGGGATGTGTCCTACAATTCGACCCCCTTGGGTTATGCTCAAGGCCGTGTCTCTCACATAAAACTCCTCGAGTGTCGAATCCTTACCCAACTCGATCCATTCATTCGATCCAATTTCCCTTTTCCAGCCTGGTGGTCGCAGGCATTAGATCAGCTTAGAAAACTCATGAGTCGTGCCACACAGGAATATCATTATACCTTGAAGGTAGTTTCGTGCTGAAACCACCTTCAAGGAGGGACAATCTGTAAATATCCCATTTTATCACTCCCTAATCCACTTTGAACCAATGCATAACCTACCCCCACCTTAATGCCGCATCTCTCCAGCTCATGGGCCTATATGACAACTCCAGGGTATAAAATGCCAAAAGTGCAGTGTTCAATGTTGAATGCCTCAACATGGGCGTTCTACATTGAATGCCTTAATGACGGCGTTTTATAACCCATAGCCCATTTCTTGCCTTTTTGACCCACCTACCTTTTTTAGGCAACATCTAAAATAAATGTCATCTTTTGCCTTTGATAGAGATTATCCATGTCCCTTGATTTCAACAATCTCTACCCAAATTATTTTTTTGTCCAAATTTGGTAAGTTAGCTGTCCTGAAATGTAGAACGTTGCTATTTAGGCGTTCTACATAGAACGTCTAGTTCTGGCCATTCTACACCTAACGATTCAAGCCCTCCACGTCAGCAACTTTCCTTAATTGGGAAAGTTTGAATTTTAAATTGTTGCCATTCTTAGACATCTGTCAAACTTGTTTGGGCTTAATTAGGGCTTAATCAAGCTTTAATTAGTCATTAATTGATGATTATCCACTCCTAGTTGGCAGGTTACATCGGAAGGGTGTAGAACGCTTGCTTTCTAGCATTCTACGATTATAGAATGGTCATTTCTTGGTGTTCTATGTAGAATGTCTTATTTTTGGGCATTCAACACCTCAAAGATGGAAAGTCCCTACTATTAGTTCCTTTTTTGAAACCCTTTCCATTCTGGGACCTTTCCACACCCTTATAAATAAATGGGCACCCCTCCCAGCCAGGGGGCATCGAGAATTATCTAGAAAAAGAGAAAATTATCGTGAGAAGAGATCATCCAGGAGAGAGGTTCCAAAGTTCAAAAAATCTAAGTCTACAGGCTTCAATCGTGTCTCGTTGATGCTTCGTGTTCCATACAAAAGGGTGTTCTTTCTTTCTTGTATTTTTCACATAGCATTTCATTTCCTTCATTATCATAGTTTGGCAATTCATATTTAGTTGCAATCGGGGAGATAAAAACCATCGGGTGAGTATCTCACGTGTTCTATTTCATGATAACTTTGATCCATTTAGAATCGATTACTACACTTTATTTATCTGTGTGATTTTGACTTTGTTTTGCAAGGAAACGAAGGAGTAGAAGAGCTCATCAAGATAGGAACCAAAAAGCAATGCTGGCACTATTCTAAAGTAGTTGAACCCACTATTTTCACATCTCCCCGAGCACTTCGAGGGCTAGCTAGTAGCGAACCGAGAGTGGCGATCACACTGTCTTCAACCTACATGGAGGGAAGAAGTTAGACAAAAAACAAGGGACACAAGCGAAGTAGCGAAACGTATCAACCACACGGAGCACACACCCCCACTTCCCTTCAAAAACCCCACATCCATAGAGACATTAGACACTTCTAAGCTTGCGTCTTATGTTAGACACTTGTCTATTTGCATCTTACGTTTTGTAGTAAGGTAAATCATATTAGGTGTTAAACTGCATGTCTAAATTCAAGGTTGGACACCCTAAGTATAACTGAAATCATTGAAATCCAAATAACATGCCTGAGGAGGAACCCAGCATGAAGATACTCCATTCAACCACCATAGATGAGTTGAACCTGGACCCTATTCAAAACCAAGCAATATACCACTTTCTTATCAATACACCATTGGCAAATGCAGCCCCATTAAGGGCTAAATATCAGCAACTCCATAATCTCCACAAGGTCAACACCACCTAGGTGAAGGACAACAAAGGCTTGTCTTAAATCACATTCCTGATGATCTATACCAGGGATAGCTCGAAAATACACCGCTGGATATCAAACACCAGGGGTAGCGTAATGCACCTAACAGTGGATTCAAATTGAGGACCAATCCTTTATTTTTTGGACAACAACAATATTTTCTAAATGGTGAAATTAGACAAAGAGTCAACCCACACTTCTTCGAGCAACAAGAATAGTTCCCTCAGATTTCAAATTCCAATGCTCAAGTAGCTTAAATGGGCACCATTGATTTGACAGAAATGAGGAAGATACTCAATACACTAGGAGTAGACACCTAACCTTCTCTTTCCTTCGACATGAGCAAGTTCCCTCCTGTTCGACTAACTTTAAGGTTCAAGTATCCAAGGATGCCCAAATTCAATGGAACCATAAATCCTCACAACCACATTATTAGGCTTCAAACGGAGTCCGTGCCTTATTGTCTTGACTTAAGGCTCCTTATCCACCTATTCTTCTATTCTCTTGAAAGGGAGCCCACGGAGTGGTTCATGTCATTGAGCAAGGAAGAATTAAACAACTTTGAGCAAATTTGAGAGAGCTTCCAGCATAAGATTGATCCAAAGCCAACCTCCTTGATTTGGCGAAGGAAATGATGAAACCTAATGAAGACTATTTCACTAATGCTAATCGGTGGAGAGACGTGGCCTCTAGGTCTAGCTTAATCATCTTAGAAAGGCAAATGGTCCAAAACCAAATGAAGACTCATTAGTACCTACTGCTCGTCCATTTTAGCATTATATGCGGTAGTGGCACCAGTTAAGGAGAATATTCATGAATTCGAGATGGAAGAACCACAATTGCATGAATATGACATCGATGACATCAATCAAATCACTATTAATTGAATTCAATGAAGAAAGAACAACTATCATGGCAAACAAAAGGCTACAATGAAGGCAACCATAGTCTATCCCTTGTTAGTGGCAAGCTCCAATCCAGCTAGCATAGCTCCAACAGCCAGTGATTGCACAGATGTTAAGAATATAGCAAGCTCAACCAACATTAAGGCAACAACTTCTGACACACTCAAGCAAGGCACCACTCCTGCATGGTAGTTGAAATATATTGGATATTTTCAAGAAAGACAAGTCAACACCAATGCTCATGCTAGAGCCAACACCCGAGCAAGTGCAAGAGTCAATGCTGATGGCCATGCTAGAGCCCGCATCCATGCTAGAGCCAGCACCTAAGCTAGAGCAAGAACCAATGCCAACACTAATGCCAGAGCCAACACCTAAGTTAGAGTGAGAACCAACGCCAATGCTCGTGCTAGAGCCAGCACTCGAGCAAGTGCAAGAATCAATGCCAATGCCCGTGCTAGAGCTAGCATCAGTGCCAAAGCTAGCACCCGAGCCAATGTGAGAGTTGATGTCAGTACTATCATCATCCAACTCAAATGTTGTTGTCCAAAAACTTGACGATGAAAGAATGACTAACCCAACAGAGCTAGGGGCAAAAAATGAGTTGTTGCCTCATTCACCTAGGCCTCCTGATATATTAGCTAGTGGAAAGTTTATCCTTGCAGTGAAATGGTGCCCTTAGAAGTTCATCAAACACATACCAATCATTCCTTCCATCAATAGGGTCAACCATGTTTGCAGGCCAAAGTTTAGAAGAATACTTCAACTAATGCAGCTTGTGATATGGGGGTAGAACATCATGTACATCCATTAGGCGTCCCTCCTCTTTCAGGGTGAGGTACTGATTATTCATTTGACACTATTTAGAAAGCCAAGAGCAAGATCCTTTGGGTTGATTTCATCACCAGTCAACCATGAAAGAATTGAGTCTCTACTAATAGAGGCTACACTAGGGGCATTCCCCTAATTGTTGTAAATAAACTTTACTTTTCATTACCTATTTTCTTTTATTTTGTTTGTGCATGGAAAATACATAATAAAACCTACTCTTATTCCATATAATAAAAGTACAAACTTAATGAAAAGGAAATTCTACCACACAAACATGGGAAATTGGAAACCAAACTAGGAAGGGCTATACTTGGTGATTGTGGCATATCTAGGCAATGTCTATTGTTTGGCCAGAGAGGAGGGTAGTAAGCTTAAATATCCTTAGAATGCATTGCACCTTAAAAGATACTACCCTTGACCCTTACACCAAGCCAATAGACCATCGGAGCTTGTGAACTAACTATTTTTGAAGACTTGGGAACCATACCTTTAGCCTCATCTCACGAACACATGTGGAAAGGGGATCGAGGCTCCAACATTGAGATGGAAGCAAATCTTAAATAATTCCTTTCTAGTCCATGAATAACAGGTCCACAAACTTCGCTTCAGTCAGACAAGTTATCCTAGCATAAATCTTAATAAGTTGTGATTGAGTAAGTGTCCAAGGCCAAACTTAGAAGCGTAAAAGAGGAGAGTGCACCAAAATAAAGGAGTGTTTCAATCCATTAATAACAAATATCTATTGACCGAGCACTTAAACAGGAGAGAGATCACTAACACTGAGCAAGTGTGCTATCATAGTATAAATCTCAGTGAGTAATGGTGAGTAGACACCGTCCAAAATAAAAAAGAAAAGGAAAAGGAAAAGAAGGAAGTAAATAAGTTGTTCATCAACCAAAAAAAAGAAGGAAGGGAAAATAATGCAACAAAGAAGCTGTCCAAAAGGAGAATGAAAAGAAGGAAGTAAAGAAGTTGTCCATGAGTCAAAATTGAAAAAATTGGGGATTAAAAGCACAACAGGATTCAATCTTGGATTGGAGGGATAAGAACACCAAATCTCTAGCTAAAGTCTCAGAATAGGACACTAATCCTCCTTCCCCACACCCTACACTACACACTTAAAAGCTAAGGGCAGGAACTAGAACTAAGGGTAAATAAGTACTGAGGCAAGCCTGAAGCGTTTTCTAGCTTAAGAATGAATAAGGGATCTAATTATCAAAATTTCCACCCACAAACTTTTCTTTGTCCCAACTTTATGGAAGATTTTCCCTTCCCTAATATTAAAAAAAAAAAAAAAGAAAAAACCCAAAAGCAAATAATAGAAAAGTAAGAAAACCCAAAAAAAAAAGGAAAGCTAAAAAACCTAAAAAAAATAGAAAGGCCAAAAACCCAAAAAATAGAAAATTCAAAAAACCCAAAAAAAGTAGAAAAGTCAAGAATCCAAAAATAGAAATTCCCAAAATCCCAACAAAATATAAAAAATCCAAAATACAAAGAAAAAAAGAAAATCCAAAATCTAGAAAAAAATAGGATAAAATCTATCCAACCAACACGACCTCATGAAATTGATAATAAGTTAGGCATCATGAAATTGATAATAAGTTAGGCTTTTGATGTAAGAATCTAATATTTCTGCGACTCCACGTTGCATTTAGGATGGCCACATGGTTTTTGCTTATCAACCGAAGCAAGGATCTCGAAAAGAAACAGTCCCTCGCTAAGCATACCATCTTTTATTAGACAACATACTTGATGGCAAACTTATTATTCTCTACCTAGGTTTACTTTACATACTTCTTTGGACTAGGGGCAAGGGGCACCCTAGAAGGAATAACAGTTTTGTTGAAGATTTGCAGGAGTCACTCTAAAATGTTGAACGTAGCTATGCATGTGTTCTATGTTGAACACAAGAAGTACTACATTTAACAAAAGAAGAAGAATGCCTAGAGTATAAGATGTAGAGTTCTCATCATCTTACATTAGACTCAAGACTCTCTGAGTCTTACACTTCTCAACAACTTAAGATGCTGAATTTCACTAAAGCACCTGAAATCATCAAGCAAGTTTCAAAGCCAACTTCTTCCAATTTTAGAGGCTACAAGTTAAAATACACATGTAGGCATTGGTTTCATAATTTTTGAACCACTAGGCAATCCAGAACCTCCAACACATGACTGGAGAAACTTAACTAACGTGATTAGTGGACTTGTTGCTCATTTGTAACGCCCCTAACCCAAGCATGTTACCTAAATCATCGTATCATAAGCAATTACACTAATTACAATAATAATTAAATAACTGTAACTACGGCTCACTTCCAGTAAACAATGTGTGGCTAGTAGCTCCTACTTAGGCATCGAAAATAGACTACACTCCAACCTGCACTTGAAAACCAAGCAAAGCACGCGTGAGTGACATCTAAGTCACCCAGCATACGCCCCAAACAAACACACAACAAAACTCGGCAAAAACAACAAAACATAGCTTTCGATTTATAAAACATGATTTTTCTTTTGAAAATCCATTTCTAAACATCGTTTTCTCTTTTCCTTTAAAACACTTGGAAATCTGTTTCTCAAAATATGCCTTTTTCAAAACCCAAATTCACTTTTTCAATGTTTAGGATTTCTTTCCAAAATCATACTCTTTTCCAAAACTCATATTTCTTTCTTTTTGTGCATTTTTGAAACCATTCTCCTATCTCGAGAAATCCATATTCATGACCAGGTTCAGCCTAAAACACGATACCTCACAGGGCTCAAAACCAAAACCACAAACATGGGGCTGGTAACTAGTTAAAACACAATTCTTATTTATTTCTAGGATTTCAGGACCAAACACAAGTCCAATCCTAGCTAAACCACATCTTTTCATTTTCACAAATTCACACACTTTCTCTTATTAATTTCCACTTTTCTTATTGATGTTACCTTTATCAGGGATAACTAGGCACACAAGTAGTAGGTGAGGACACAATTTCCCCTACCTCCCTACACTACCATGGTGAAATTCCTTGTGCAAGAGAACACTGCCCCGGCCAACAAGCCTCAATTTCTTTTCATATGCACGAGAATACATCTATTTCTGACATCCTATCGGTGACCTGAACACCTGGTTCATATACCAAGCTCAGCCTACACCGTCTCAAGCTTGGTGACCACGGTCGTATCTGACAATTGATATCTTATCAATTTGCCGACACCAACCCCTAGTGGTCCCACTCTGGCAACCACGATCGTGTTTGACAATTGGTCTCTTTGGAGTATCATTCTCCTACCACATTGCTGACACCAACCCCTGTAATTCCACAACACATTATTATTATTTCATTTTCAAAACTCTTAAGTTTTCCTTTTAAAACCATTTTCATCTTATCCTTTCATTGTAGGAATCTTTTCCATACAACACATGACCCTCTACTGGGGTCCCAACAGTAAATCAATCCAAAACCATGCATTTAAAATTACAAATTGGGTCTCATGCTCAAAAACCACACTCAACCACACATTTAATCAATTTTATTCATTCTTACGGCTTCAAACCCAAAACCATTTCCAAATTCACTTATTTGGATTCCATATTCCTCCATGACATTTACATGGGGAAAACCTCATTTACAATTACTCATTATCTAGTTAAAACCATTTATTTTCCATTTTCCATTCATATTTATTCATATTGGCCAAGGATAAAATCAATAGACCGAAATCAGGTTCGGTATACTGAAAATCCCTGATTTGATATACCGAATCCTTTGGGTATACTGAAACCCTCTATTTTGGTCGACCGAGTGTTTTTGGTCTGCCGAAACTAGGCGCCTGGCTGAAAACTAACAAGGAATCGGTATGTCGAACCAAGTTCGGCATGCTAAATTCCCTATGCCCAAAACACCTCCCCTATTTCAACCCAACATTTCCTTGGAAATGGGAACCTCCGACGGATCCCTCAAACATACATCATAAAATATGAATAAAACATGGGGTGTAGACCCTTGAGTCTACTTCAAACCTCAAACCATTCATCATTTCATTCATCATGCTATCCACAATAAAATCACAAAGGCATGGAACTTGTTTCAAATCACAATAGTCTACTTGCCAAAAATTCATATAAATCCATATAAATTCATCCTAACTGCATGATCGCTCCATGAACTCCTCAAACAATCCATTCCATACACTTTTATCATTTTTCCAAGATTTATCATCTTTTATACATCATTTTCATGCATTTTGCTCATTAAGCTAAAATTGCATAACGAGAGAGGGAGAGGGGTCGTGTACCTCCTCCGCACCCTGACGAGGCTTTTCCCACCGATGATCCTCGTGGACGAAACTATACTCCTTCGGCTCACGCACCGCCCTTTCTCCCCCTCTTTCTGTGACACTAGAGCCTGATTATCCAATTTAATGGTGAACCATGTAATTAATTGTAATATTGCATAAATGATGTATTAATGAATAATCTGTTGTTTCTTGTGATTGTGAGGACTTGGTTGGCTTTCTGTGCACCTATTTGTAATTTGGGACCAAAGTGGAGTCCGATTTGAGGATGCATAGTCAGCTCGGATTGCGTGCCTGCCTTTTCTTTTTTTCCCTTCTCTTCTTTTTCTCTCTCTCATGAGCCCTCACGATCCCCGTCCCCTTCTTCTTCCTCCACTGGACTCGTGCCACCACAGACAACGATCTGTGTCACCCCGTCCCTTTTGACAGGATGGGCAGTTGGCACAACACAAAGAGGAGAGGGAGATATAGAGAGAAGGAGGCTGAGGGAAGAAGAAGGCACTGAGTGAAGGAGGAAAAGGAGAAAAGACGAACTGTGAAGCCGAGAGTGAGGAGGAGGGCTGAGCTGAGGGCACCGCCACTGTGAGCTTCACCGGAGCAGGAGAGACTCACTGGAGGAGGTACGTGACTCCTCTTCTCCTTTATTCTCTTCTTACAACCTAATATGTTAAATGCATGAGAATATAGATAAATGCATGTAAAATTGTAGAAAAATAGTAGAATTGAAGAGAATGTGTTGAATAGCATGAATAAGTAGATATCATGTACTTAGGATGGGAATTGGTAAGGTTATACGAGATTTAGGGATGTAAGCTACAATAAATGTTAATGAGCTTCACTCCTTTGTGATTTTCGTATGAATTGCATAGTTAATGGATTGATTAATGGTTTGAGGGGTTTTGTAGTAGACTCAAGGGTCTACATCCCATGATTTATTGATATTTTATGATACTTGTTTGAGGGGTCCGCTAGAGGCTCCCAGTTTCGGTGAATGCGAAGGCCGAAACAGGGGAGGTGCCCTATTTGCAAGCAATTCGACATGCCGAACTGAATTCAGCATACCGAATTCCTGTCAGATTAAGCCAGGATACCTGGTTTCGGTAAGCCGAACTCATCCAGTCGACTAAAACAGGGAGCTTCGGTATACCGCACTAGGGATTTTTGGTATACCGAACTTTATTTTCGGTCTGTCGATTTTGCCGTGGCCTTGATATATATACATGTGAATATAAAATGAAAATAAAAGGTTTTAATTGGACGATGAACATGTGTTAATGGTGTTTTCCCCATGTAAATGACATGGAGGAATATGAAACCCAAATAAGTAAGTTTGGGAGATGTTTTGGGTTTTAGACCCTAAAAATGAATAAAAGTGATTAAATGTGTGATTTTTTGGCATGAGTCCCAATTTATTATTTTAAAACATGGTTTTAAATGAATTGAGTTGGGAACCCAGTAGAGGGTCATGTGTAGCTTGGAATAAGTTCTTGCAACAAAAAGAATAAAATGAAAATGGTTTTGAAAAGGAAAACTTAAAGAGTTTTGAAAATAAAACACTAATAATGTGTTGAGAAACCATGGGGGTTGGTGATGACAATGTGGTAGGATTATAAGACTCTAATGAAACCAATTATCAAATACGACTGTGGTTGCCGAGCTTGAGATGGTGTAGGTTGAGCTTGGGTATATGGGCCTGGGTGTTCAGGTCACCGAGCTCGTGACGATGTAGGCTGAGCTTGGGTTATTGAACCTAGTTGTTCGGGTCACCGATGGGACGTCAGATAAAGACGTATCCCCGTGCATTTATAAAAAGAAATTGAGGCCAGTGGGCCAGGGCAGTGTCCTCCCTCACGGGGAACTTCACCACGGCAGTGCAGGGAGGTAGGGGAAATGGTGTCCTCACCTACTTTTTGTGTGTTTGGTTACCCCTAATCAAGGTAACTTCAATATGAAAAGTGGAAATGAAAAGAAAAGTTTGTGATTTCGAGAAAATGAAAAAGAAATATTGTTTGGCTAGGACTAGACTTGTGAATGGTCCTAAAATCCTAGAAATTAATATAAATTGTGTTTTACCCAGTTACCAGCCAATGTTTGTGATTTTGGTTTTGAGCCCAAGAGGCATGGTGTTTTAGGCTAGATCTGATCAAAAATGTGGATTTCTCAGAATTTGAGAAAGGTTTTGGAAAAGTATAAAAGAGAGAAAAAAGATGAGTTTTGGGGAAAAATATTATTTTGAAGATAATTTCCAAATGTTTTAAAAAGAAAAGGAAAGTGAATTTTGAGGAAAGCATAGTTCTGGGAACAGATTCCCATGTGATTTTAAAGGAAAAGGGAAATAATGTTTTAAAATTAGATTCTCAAAAGAAAACCAAGTTTTAGAAATTAAAAGTTGAATTTTTGGCACTTTTGTCGGATTTTGTTGTTTGTGTGTTTGGGACCCATACTAGGTGACTTAGATGTCACTCACGCATGCTTTGTTTGGTTTTCAGGTGCAGATCGTGTGCAGTCAAGTTCTAGTGCTGGAGTAGGAGCTTCTAGCCACACATCATTTCCTGGAGGTGAGCCTTAGTTACAGTTAATTAATTTTACTGTAATTAGTGTAATTTTGCTTATGATACTGTGATCTTGGTAGCGTTCCCAGGATCGGGGCGTTACAGAGTGGTATCAGAGCTAAGGTTACACCTTGTGCACTGGCTTGGTGATGTCCGGTCTAGTGGCTCCCTAGGACTGCAATATAGAGAGTCATGCACTTGAATTTTTGGTTGTTGTGTTTTGTTGTGTTGGTAGGAAGATGTCTCGCCGATGCCGCAATCGTGGTAAGGCCCCAACAACCCACTCCGAGATGGGAGAGGGCAGCGTGTAGAGGGGTATGAGACGAGAGTTCGGCCAGATGATGCGAGAATTCACCCAGTCCTTCGACAGCAACAGCAGGGATGAGGCGAAGGGGGACCCGTGGAATAAGCAGTTCCGTCAGCTTGGCGTGCCAACTTTTGATGGGAGCAGCACACCAGAAGAGTGTGAGGTTTGGTTCCTAGAGGTGGAGAAGATACTAGAAGGGATCGAGTGTCTAATGGAGAAGTGGGTCGAGATCGCAGCATTTCAGCTCAAGGGTGCTGCAGATCAGTGGTGGAGGGCAGTGCGCCACACTAAGTTTCCAAATGCGAACTTGCTGATGATCTCTTGGGAGGAATTCCAAGAGGCGTTCTATGAACGGTTTTTCCTTGAGTATGAGAGGGATAAGCTGGACCAAGAATTCAAGAAACCTGAGGCAGGGGAGCTAGACTGTGGCAGAGTATGAGTCGTCCTTCCTTCAGCTAGAGCAGTTCTCTCAAGCTGTGGTTTCGGAGAAGAATAGAGCCAAGAAGTTTGTGAAAGGACTGAATCCTGTGCTGAGATCCAGAGTTATTGGTTTCAGATGCCAGACTTTAGCAGATACTGTTGAGCTTGCAAGTTGCTATGAGGATAATCGTAGGCTGTTCCAAGAAGAGTATCCTAAGAAGGAAAAGGGGAGAAAGTCTATCTCTCGACCTTCTGTCTCCCGACCCTCCGTTTCCCAACCGTTAGTGATTGGAGCGCCAAGTTCTAGTAGCTTTGGGAAGAAGCAGAAGCAACGACCTACATCTAGTACAGAAAAGAGTGTGGATTTCAGCCATGCAGGATCCAGCAGTGGCCCACATGTAAGACCATGCCACGTCTGTGGCAAGAAGGGGCATGTAGCAACGTAGTGTTGGCACAGGCAGAGGAACTTAAATAGTGTAGTATGCTACAACTGTGGGATGTCCAGGTACTACCAGAAGGACTGTCCTAGTCAGCTGAAGCCAGTAGGAGATGCACCACGTCAGCCTACCAAAGAGAGAGTGTTGTCCATTGCTACCCTAGATACTGGTCTAGCTAGAGATGTGGTAGAAGGTGAGAACTAGTACGACTGTATGAGTTAAGCCCTATCCTGTAATAGTGGATCCTATGTGACACCTAGGCTTGATTATCCATCATAATTGTAAACCATGTAATTAATGGTAATATTACATAAATGGATTATTAATGGATAATCTGTTATTTCTTGTGAGTGTGAGGGTTTGGTTGGCTTTCAGTGCACCTATTTGTGATTTGGAACAAATGTGGGGTTCAGTCAGAGGATGCACAATCGCCTCGGTTTGCATGCCTGTCCTTTCTCCTTTTCTTTCCTTCTTTTTCTCTCCCTCTCTCACAAGCTCACCCAATCTCTGTCTTCTTCTTCTTCCTCCTCGACCCATGCCACCATGCGACAGCAGCCTGTGCCTCCTCGTCCCTTTCGATGCAATGGGAGGCCGACACGATGCGTGGAGGAGGAGGGGATATAGAGGGGAGGAGGCAAGTGGAAGGGGAACTAGGGGGTAACCTAGTGAGAGAGAGAAGGAGAGGAGGGGTGGTGCATGAGCTGGAGGGGAGTGCCCTGTCCACATGGTTCGACGGTAGAGAAAGCTTTGTCGGGGCTATGCTGGAGTGCTGAGAGACTCGCTGGAGTTGGGGGAAGCTCGACTAAAGAGGTATGTGGCCCTCCTTCTCCTCCATTCTTCTCCTATAGCATGACATGTTAAATGCATGAAAATGGTGTAAAATGCATGTAAAATCATAGGAAAATAGTAGAATTGATGAGAATGTGTTGAATAGCATGAATATGTAGATATCACGCGGTTAGGATGGGAACTGGTAAGGTTATACGAGATTTAGGTATGTAAGCTATAGTAGATGTTAATGAGCTTCACCCCTTTGTGATTTTCGTATGAATTGCATAGTTAATGGATTGATGAATGGTTGGAGGGGTTTCGTAGTAGACTCAAGGATCTACATCCCATGATTTATTGGTATTTTATGATTCTTGTTTGAGGGATCCGTCGGAGGCTCCCATAGGATCGAAAGGCCTCTCTAGAGGGGGGGTGAATAGAGAATTATCAATTTCAAAGTAACTTTTACAACTTTTTGTAATTTAATATTAATTGCATACAAAAGATATCAATAACTATATTTAATCAAAATTTAGTCCTTATGCAACTACTAAACATTCATGAAGAGGATGAGAGATAATGATATACACAAGGATTTATAGTGGTTCGGCAACCCCGCCTAGTCCACTCCTCAAGACCCTCTTGAGATTTTTCCCGTATTAAAATAAATTTAAAACGTACTTACTTGTTGGCTACACCACCAACAGCTATCTTGCTCTTCCCACTTCTCTGTCCCCGAGAAGCTAGAGCCCTTGCTTTTGTTGCTATTACAGAATTCGGAGTT
>JAMKQA010057513.1:0-15320 GCA_024699735.1 Posidonia australis
TTTTGGTGTTTTCTTGGTTTTCCTCGTCTTTCCATTAAAAGACTAGGTGGCGACTCCTTTCCTTATCCTTTTTGTCTTCCCTTTGGTGTTTCCGAGTCTTGTCTCTTCCTCCGGATTCATCATTTTCGCCGTGACTGTATCGGACCTCCCACTGTGTTTCCGCACACCGGAGTAAGGTTTGGTGAACCATGCCCAGGGGTTCCACCGACATGGTCACAGTGGCGACTAGAGGAGTCTTTCCTATTTAGACTCAAATTCGGGTTGCTCTAATAGGGGCTTATAAATAAGGGCCCTAGGGGACCTTCTAAACGTCATCTTTCACTATTTCGAGATTTTCCCCTCCCTCTTGCTTTTGCCATGAAGCTTCTATCATTCTCTTCCTCTCTTTTTGTTGTGGAGAAGGTGGTTGAGGTGCTCAACCATCTATTGTTGTTATCCTTGTTCCCCTTATTGTCTTGCATGCTATTGTGCTTAGTTGTTGGAATTGTAGGTTATTGTAAACCTTTCAGAATGTCCCAACTTTCACAACTCCTTCCATTATAGCTTGCCCTGGGTGTCACGCTTGCTCAACAGTGTAGAGAATAATAAGCACCTTTTTGGATGTAGTGCCTTTGAGAATTTATTGGATCTAGTGCGTACTCCTTTGCCTTGGCCACTTCTAGATTCCTTGATAGCCTTCTACAATTACTCCTCAAATACATTCAATTTTCCCCACGGGGAAACATTGATTACTGTTGAGGAAACCACCTCCCTTCTAGGCCTTGCAGTGGAATCCGCGATGACACCAAATGATCGTTTCGCGATATCGGTCGAGACCGTGGATGCTCGAAAAGTTGGCTCATTCTTGGACAAAGGCTGACAAGGTAGCAAGGGCTCAGGGGAAGGCTTTATCTCCGAGGCTTATGGGAACTTATATGTACTCATGTTTTATCTTAGTTGGAGCTGTGGATGTGCCTTTTTGTCGACGTTGGAGGTCTTGAGTTATTTGTTGATGATCACTTCACTCTATGCCTTCACCACGTCGATCTTTTGATGTTGATGGCAGCTCGCCCTGATTTGTATTTGAGCCCAGCTGTTCTTGCATACACAATGGAGGGACTCTCCAGTGCTTCATGTTCAGGGAAGTTCTTTGGTTCTCCTTTCCTTCTTTATAGATGGTTTATAACTCATTGTCGCTGCTATAGGGAATTTGATAAGCTGAGCTTTCATGATTGCATCCTTCGCTTGGGCGGGTTGTCAGTGGAAGACTTTGATTATGTGATGCAGCTACCGGAAACTTACAAGGCATGGGTGATGACTACAACTTATCATCATCTGGAGATCGTGCTTGTGGGGGCTAAGTCTTTCATGTTGTATTCAATCCACTGGTGTGTGCGTCTGCTCAATTGAGGATTCTCAATTCCGACAAATTCAAGTGTTGACTTGCCCTATCCATGCTCGAAGGGAGGATGGAGATCGCGATTAGAGGTTGGCCTTGGAGTACATTGCCCATTGGGCTTATGTCGGCTAGCGAATAGCTTTCAAAGGTGTCCACCTTTCTACAGTCATATGGTAGTCGCAAGAGGATGAGTATATGGCGTGGTATTCGTGGCTTCGACCTTCCCTACAGCGATATGTCGAGGAGAGGGAGGAGTTCAATCGGATGCTTGGCATTCAAAACATGTTGTATTAGCATCCATTGTATTTCTTTTTCCTTTTTCAACCCAAGGGGATGTCCTTGTGGATATGAATTGTATTCTTTTGTACACTAAATATTCATTAGTAGCAAAAAGGCATACCTTCCTTAGCTTTGATCCTTGACTAAGTTATTGTGTATGGGGCATATTTGTATAAGCTTAGTCAGTTAGGACATTAGATATGAGGTGGAGGGAGTTAGTTTTGGCCTCAGTTGAGAGATGGAAAATCGAAGCCTAGTGGACCCCGATTATGAGTCATCCGTAGATGCTCCAAAGATCATTGCAAGGCAATGTCTTTGTGGAGAGAATGCACCCAAGTTGTGGGGGCACACTTGAGTAGGACATAAACCCCGAATCCTAGTGGGTTGGTTGTTGCATCATCGGCCAGACCAACTCTAGTTACAATGTTTTCACTAGTAGGTACGGGTGGGTTCTCTTTTTCTTGGTTTTTTTTTCTGTTTTCTAATTTTTGTGGTTTTTTTGGTTTTTCTAATTTCTTTTTTTGTTGTTATGGAAAGAATGGGAAGAATGGGTACCCTCTTGAAGCTTTAGCCTAGGGTTTACTTCGACTTTTTGGGTCGTGCTTCACTATTTTGGCTTGTCCCTTGTGCCATGTCCGCACCTTTTAAAGACTTCGTCTCATACCTAGGCCTTCCTAATCAACCACTCCTTTAACCTACTTGGTCTTTGAATACCTAGGATGGTTTCTTCTTTGCCTATGTGTGCAGGAGGATGGGGGAGGTTCGAGATTTGGCAAACTCTCGGCATGGGCTTAGGTTCTAATGTCGCTTGCTAATGGTTAATTCTAATGCGCATTTCTTTTCTCCAGGGTTTTCTTTCTTTTCTGCTCTGGATAGCTTCTTTGCTTCCATTCGCCCCCCTCTCTTTTTTATTTTTTGTTGATTGGATAGCTTCTTTGCTATTGTCTTTTCAGCTCTTTCTCTCTCTCTCTCTCTCCCTCCCTTTCTTTTTCAATTGGCAGGTGTCTACCCATCACTACTCACTGAAATTTATGCTATGGCAGTGCACCTACCGAGTGTCAGTAGTCTCACACCCGTTTTAAGTGTTCGGTCAAAAGATATTGTTAACTGAGGGACTAAATCACTCCTTTATTTTGAATGTTCATTCCCTCTTTATGCGCTTTGTAAGTTTGTTCATGACATAATGCTTTCCAACCATTGCCTCTCGGACTTACGCTAGGATGCCATGATATGCCTGTAGAGTGGTGTTTATGATATGCCTTATCTCTGAGCTCGTCTCACCCTTATCTCCTCGTGTAGTGTATGTAAGGGTACAAGACAAAGTGTGGGTCACCCTAAGTATCTATTCCCTTGAAGGCTCTAAGGGTGACCTTCTTTTCCAGCTTAGGGTTAGGTCTTAGGACTCCTTAGGTTAAGATTGACTGATCAAGGGTAGTACTTTTTCAAGTGCCTTGTATTCCAGGGGTCAAGCAAATCTATCCCGTTTTGGGACAATTGGTAAGCATTTCTTGGATATGCACCTACTACAATGTAAGGCCCTTCCCAATTTGGCTTCAGCTTTCCCTTAGAGTGTGGCTTATTGATAGGTAGCACCTCCTTGAGTACTAGGTCACCTATATTAAATTTACGTTCAATTATCTTCTTTTGATAAGCCTTAGTCATTCTTTATCGGTAGACGTACACGTGCTTGGCAACTGCGAGTTGCTTCTCATTAAGGAGTTCCAAGTGGAGTAATAATGTCTGCCTCTTTTCATCAACAGACATTCTTGCATCGACTTGGACTCTTAATGAGGGGATCAAGATTTCATATGGGACTACTGCCTCCATTCCAAAGGTTTAGCAAACTAGTCACGAAGTCCATATAGATGTGCTCCCACTTCCACACATGAATATCTAATGGCTGCATGGTCCGTTCAAGTCTCTAATGCTTTGCCTTGACCAACTGGCAAGTTGTACACCTTGCCACATGGTCAGCAACATCTCTCTTCATGCCAGGCCACCAAAAGTTCTGCATCAAGTCTCGGTACATCTTTATACTCCTAGGGTGAATAGTGTACCTAGACCGATGCACTTCATCCAGCAATCTTTGCCTGGCCTCCTCATGCTAAGGCACATATAGATGCATATCATACCTCAGCTCTCCAAATTCCCCAACAGAGAAATGAGGCTCTCCACCAGCCTCCAACTCCTAAAACACAGCCTAAACTAATGGATCTAGCTATTGACAGGCGACAATAAACTCTATCAGCTTGGGGCGAACAGACAGGTTGGCCACTCAGGCACCAACCATCCCCCAAGCTTGCCGCTTTGGCCTGCAGCTCACCAGATCCTCCAGCATGGTCCACTCCTTAACCATCAAGCTCACCATCATGTGTGTATGCCGACTCAAGGCATTAGTGGCCATGTTGGCCTTGCTAGGGTTGTAGGATAGGTTGAAATCATAGTCCTTCTGATACTCCATCCAACGGCACTACCTCAGGTTGAGGTCCCTCCGCTTGAAGATATACTTAAAGCTCTGATAATCACTGAAGACCTCAAACTGCTTCCCATAAAGATAGTGTCGCTAGAGCTTGAGAGCGAACACTATGGTAGCCATCTCCAAATCGTGGATCAGGTAGTTCTTCTCATGATCCTTTAGCTGGCGCGAAGCATCTGTGATGACATTGCCATGCTGCAGTAGAACACACCCCAACCCAACAACACTGGCGTCACTATACACAGTGAAGCCACCACTTCTAGAAGGTAGAGTCAACATAGGGGCCGAAACTAAATGAGACTTCAGTTCTTGGAAACTCGCATCACAATTCTAGTCCCAACAAAATAAAACTCCCGTCCTGGTGAACACTGTCAAAGGCACGACTATGGAGGAGAAATCCCTGATAAGCCTCCTATAATAGGCCACAAGACCCAAGGAACTCCTGATCTCCGTCACAGTCTTGGGTTGCTCCCAACTGCTCATCACCTCGACCTTGGCTAGATCCACCCTAATGCCTTCTCCATAAATCAAATGGCCAAGGAACATGACTTCACTCAGCTAGAACTCACACTTAGAGAATTTGGCGTACAACTGATAACGCCTTAGATTATCCAAAACCGCCCTCAAGTGTAAGGCATGAGTCTCAACATCAGGGGAGTAGACCAGCACGTCATCAACAAAAACAACAATGAACTGGTCCAGAAAAGGGCTGAAAATCCGATTTATCAAATCCATAAACACAGCCGGTGCATTGGTCAAGCCGAAGGGCAAGACTGTGAACTCGTAATGCCCGTACCGTGTATGAAAATTAGTCTTCTGAATATCTGAGTCTCATATCCTCAACTGGTGATACCCTAACCTCAGATCAATCTTCGAAAACATGGATGCAGACTGCAATTGGTCGAATAGGTCATGAATGTGATGCAAGGGATACTTGTTCTTCACCGTGATCTAGTTTAGCATCCGATAATCTATACACAGTCAAAGCAAACCATCCTTCTTACGAACGAACAAGACAGGCACTCCCCATGAAGACACACTTGGCCTGATAAATCCTTTGTCCAACAACTCTTGCAACTAAGCCTTGAGCTCTCACAATTCCGCTGGTGCCATGCAATAAGGATGCTTCGACACAGCACTAGAATCGGGGATCAAATCGATCAAGAACTCTACTTCCCTATGAGGTGGCATACTAGGCAAATTGTTAGGGAAAACATCTAGATATTCACACACCACAGAGATGTTGTGAACACCCAACTTAGGAGAAGTGGAGGTAACTATATTAGCTAGATACCCCATGCAACCCCTAACCAAAGACTTATAAGCCTTCATATCCAAAATGACAAGCTTAGGCTCACCTTGACACCCACCTTGTACAATGAAAGATCCATCCTCAGGAAACCCAAAATAAACTCTCCTCCGAGCACAGTCGATCAAAGCGATTGTTACGCCAATCAATCCATGCTGAGTATCACATCGTACTCCTGCATGCCCACTACTATCAGGCTGGCGTCGAACTCTATACTGTTCAACGTCAAGTTGACAGATCATAGATACCTCCTTGCCAAACTGTGCTCCCCCAGTGGCATCACCACGCTGAGATGAAAGACTAGTCTAGTTGGTCTCGTTCCCAACACTACCACGAAAGACTCAAAGATAAAGGAGAAAGAACTCCCTAAGTCAAACAGCACTTTGGCCATTTGGCCAGCCACAATAAAAGAACTTGATGGTCAAACAAAACATCACCACACATCCATACAATCAGGCAGATGTCCAGATTACAAGGAGATTACAACAATCATAGAGGGTTACACAACTAACTAATCATCCTTACCCTCAACTACATCTCCTGAGGACCTAGCGCTTGGAGTTGCAATGGTAAACACCCGTCCTCTAGTCCGCTGCTGTGGCACGCTTCCTACCTTCTTTGGCGGTTCCATACAGGATCTCTGAATGTGTCCTGCCTTCCCACAATTGTAGCACACCACTGAGGCCAAAGGCTGCTGAGGATGAGGACAATATGTAGCGATATGGCCCACCTAACCACAATTGAAGCATTGGTTCCCATCGGGAGCACTAGACCCTGTCTAACTGAGGCTAGCTCTGCTACTCCTAGCAAAACTCCACTAGCCTACAGAGGAAACACTAGACCTCCCCTTCTACTTCTTCTCAGGGGTACCAGAACTACTGGCACTTGAAGGACCGGAGAAAGAGAACAGGGAAGCAAAAGAAGACTTACCCTTCCCTTTGGGATGACTCTCCATATACTTCTGATGCTCCGCCTCGAAGCGATAAGTCAACCCAACCATGTCTTCCACAGTATGGCACCGACAACCCATCACCTTCACCTGCAGCCCTGGGTTCAAGTTGTCTAGAAACCTCTTAGCCCACTCCTCCTCTGTAGACACCCCAATTTTGCAGGATTGTAGGTAGTCTTCATTGAGTGGAAGTGTATTTGTTGGATTCTCAATCATTATCACCAAAGCCAACTAGACATCTTCACCTTGTTTTACCCATAGAACAAGCCCAAACCTCTGATTCAACCTAAAACCCTAATGGATCAATTAGTTCACCAAACCAAAATCTAAATCTTAGTTACATCTCAAACCCATCCAAATCTATGCAAATCCACCAAGCTAAGTAGACTAAAACTTAATTACATCACAAACCAAGCCTGTACTTGCAAATCTCTTTTAGGCCCATTCACCCATGCAAGCCCACAAACTTAACTCGGGTTTCATCTACAAACCCTAACCTAATCATGAAATTGATCTTCACCTTCCATTCAAAAATATGCAAATCCTACAAACCAAGATAATAACCTAAGACCTAATTGCACCCTAAATCCAAACTTCAATCCAAAATCAAACCCAAGCCCAACTTCCTCCAAATTAGCCTCCATTAGCCATTATGATATCAGACCAATGGCCCAATGAACTGATCACGTAACCCATCATCACCCAATGCACTTGATGCCTCCAACAGCCATCATCACCTCCACTTGTTAAACCCTAGTAGCCATTGTCCATGTGTCTGGGATCCATGCACATAGAAGGGATAGGAGAAGGGAAGGTGGCAGGTTGTTTAGGTTGTTAAGAAGTTGTTTAGGTGGTTATAGTTTTGCTTGAGTAGGTTGTTAAGGTGGAGGGTTGTTACGGGTTCAGTTGGTGGTTTGTTGCAGCTGGTGGTCTTCCTTGGCTATAAAAGGGGACTGACGGTGGACTGAAGCAGGGGGGAGAAGGATATTTTTGGCCAGAGAAGGGTGATCTTCAAGCTTCTATGCTCTCCAGAGTTCACTGAACCCAATCCACCTCATCGGCTGGAAGAGAAGAAGAAAGGAGGGAAGGAGGCTTGACCAGGAGATCAGCATGCACACTCAGCCCCTCGGATCACTTGTTCGCTTCATCCTCTTCCTCACCCCTCGAAGGTCCCCTACAAGTTCCAACTCCCAGTGCCGCTGAACTCGAGTCGGAGAGACCATCATCACTGGAGAAGACACTGAACTCAGGTAAATTTCTCCACCTCTTCATGGCATGCTTGCATCAGAGTAGCTCCCTAGTAGGCATCTCTTCAATATCCTTCATCCACGAGGCCGTGCCGCCGTGAGAAAGAGACGTGAGAAAGAGAGAGAGAGCGTCTCGAAAACTAGATCTTCGTCAGAACCACACCACAACGAGCTGAGCCATGTAGGAAGTAGAGAAGGGAGCCTGAAGACCTCCATGCCTCCGATCACTGGTCTCCTATCCACCCTCTGACCACTCGCGACCACCAGTTGCCCTTGTCAGGCGCCTCCAGTGTAACCGAGATCGAGCCGAAGAAGACACCATTGCCGAAGTCGACGACTGGTGGTGAAGCATGGCCGGACTCTCTGCTCATCGCCGTGCCTCCTTGGCCCCTAAGGAACGATCCATAGTGCTTCCCCAACGCTCCGGAGCAGCCAAAGTTCCATTTCAAGCCTAGGGCAGCCTCCCTAGACAAGCTCGTCGGAGATTGCAGTGTCGGCAGCGAGATCGATCGAGAGAAGCACCTACACGTTTCTCCTCGCATCCATGCCCTCGTACGTCTTCCGCTTCTCCTCCTCAACCCCCCAGAACTCCCATACCATCACGCCACTGCCTCCAACAGCCCCAATCTTCTCGAGCATGCTGCCGGAACAGCAACGCCTATGAGCGAGGCGGGGAGAGGAAACCAGCCGTTCGATCCTTCATCGGAGTCGTTGGATCACTCTATTTCGCCTTCTTCTTGCTTTTCTGGGGGTCTGATATGAGATCGGGCATCAGGGAAGACCTGGATGGCTTCCCTAAGTGGTCGTCGCCAACGAAGTTAGTCGCCGACGACTGACGAGGTTTCTTTTAAACGGTTTTAGTAAAAACTTCTCTCTCTTTTCTTTTCTTACAAGTAAGTCCTTTTATTTTACTTTTAGATCCCTGCATATATTTTTAGATCCTTTTAATGATATTTGTCTTGAAATATTGCAGAGGAACCCCTATAAGTCTTTATTAATGTTTTCTAGGTTTAAAATTTTGACATAAACCCACTAGTTTACTTTTCTTACATTTTAAATCCAGCTTTTTTGCATAATAAACACTAAACTTTACTGAAATACTTCTGAAAGCATATTTCTCTGCCAAAATTGCAAGTTAAACCTTGGGAATTTAAATATTTGCTCAAATGTGACCTTGCATTTTAGCCGCTGAATTTCACTGATTTCTCACTGAATGCATGTTTTCTAGGGTAAATTTACATGTCATCCCCTGAAACTTTCTGTTTTCAAACATGGACTCTTTTTCTTGCATATTTTACCCTTAATTTCCACAAAATTACATTAAATACATGTTTTAATGGCAAAATTGCATTTTAACCCCTAGGAATCATCAAGTTGACTAAAAATGCAAAGATTGGCACATTTGACCCTAGATTTCTTCAAAATTACATGAAATGTGTTTTCCTATGTATTTTTGATGATTTAGCTTTAGAATTTTAGTTTTCATTCAGAATTTGGGGTTTTTGCACAAAGGCCGCTGGAATTTACATTTTTACACTCTTACATGCATTTTGCACATTTTGTTGCACTTTTTCATGCATATTTTCTTGTGCCTTCTTCCTTTCATCATGCACGCATTTATAGCTCATTTCAAGCTTGGTTTTCTCATTGTTTTCCTGATTTCTACTGACTTTCACGTTTTTGATTTGATTTGGCTTTCCATCGCCTGAGGGCGTACATTAACAGGCTTAACAATGCCGGCATTGTCTCGAACGTGGATTACTTTTCCCAATTTGATTTTCCTGGATTTCTTCGAGTTTTCGTTGATTTACGTGACGCTTTCTGAGAATTTCTCAATTTTCACAATTTTCCTAATCGGCCATGGGTGTACAGTAAAGTGGCATTCTCAATGCCTACATTTGTCCCATGGATTATCTTTTTTCCTTTTATTCTTTTCTTCTCTTTGATTTGGCATGTTTTCCAATCATCTTTAGCATGTGCATTCAGAATAGACAAGCATACACCCAATAGACCATTGGCAAGTAGGAAACCTAGAAAGACTGAGTTCCTCGGGCACATGGGGATGCCAACTCCTTCCCCATGTGTAACTAGAATCCTTACCCTTTCTCTGGCCCGCATTGATTTGTGCATTACATCCATTAGGCACGGAGCATACATGTTTACTTCATCTTGTTTTCCTCTTGGTTTTCTTTTGTGTTTGGTTTTTCTCGTCTTTCCATTAAAGGACTAGGTGGCGACTCTTTTCCTTATCCTTTCTTATCTTTCCTTGGTATTTCCGAGTCTAGTCTTCTTCTCTAGATTCACCATCTTTGCTGTGACCGTATTGGGACTCCTCGTGTGCTTCCATGCACCGTAAGGAGAGTCGTGCAGGGTTCCACTGGCATGGTCACTGGAAATGGTGACTCCACTAGGGATAACCAGATTCTAGCTTTCGTTTTGGTTTTCTTACTTGTCTTTGGTCTATATACTTTGAGCTTGTTTGCTTGTACATATTTGACTGAACATGCCTTTTTGTGCCTTTTTACACTATTGCTTTGCCACCACACATGCACATGACTTAATTCATGCTTTTTTATCGATACTTGCTTTTATTCAATTACTTGTGAGCACTACACTATCACATGTCATATTCATGCCTTTTGCCTCATTGAGTGACTGTTTAGATTCCATGATAGTTTGTTTTATCCTCTTTTTGTAATTGCCATGATTAGGAGAGTAGAGACATGTTTGCTTCCCTAGCTGGTTAAAATAAAACACACAAATTCAGATAAACAAATAATAAGCCATAACTAGAGACAAATGCTCACAATTCCCCTTGGTTTAATAAAAAGCAAGTAAAAGACACAAAAGCATATAGCATGAATGATCATTTTAGAAAGCATGCATCTTCTCCTGTGAGTCTACCTACAGTTCATGAAGGACAATTCTAGTAGCCCGTTCTATAGCTTTGGTGTAGGACGTGTTGCTAGTTTGTCCCCCCTTGTCTAGGGTCGTGTCAGTGCTAGTAGAGGGTACAACTCCATGCTACTGCAGGAGACGAGGCCACCAACGCACCACCCGTTCATTGCCTACGCTTTGGCCAGGATTTAGAATGCGAACCTACTTTTCTGACCAGAGTCAAAACCTAAAACCCATGAGTGCGTCCCATGTGGTCAGCCCATATGGGACCTGCATGGTGAGAGAGTGCACTTTAGGACATTCATCTGCATTGTGTGTCATGGCATGCCACTTTAATAAAATCGCATTTGTATTTACGTCGTTGTCCAGGTTCTGATACTTGTTTCTCTTGCCTATTTTCTCAAGTATCTAGTTGCGAGGTCCTCAACTAGGAGCTCGGGTGTCTCTGTCGTGGGCGGCCTCCCATGGTTGTTTTCTCTTACCTTTTCTGAACTACTGATCACTTTTTGACTGTAGTTCGTCTTAGAGCTCGTGCGTTTGTCTTTACCGCAACTTCATTCATATTCGCTCACAATCAGCCATGGCCCAATTGATCAGCAAGCCCCCTGTTGTCGTTCTGGAGGTAATCCTGGATTCGGTTCCTCCATCTTTCACTTCTTCTAATTTCCCTTCCCTCCATACATTCCATTTCAGAGTTCAAGGGGACTCTAACCCCACTTTGGGGCATTCGCAGGCACTCATCGCTCAGGAGCCTGTCCTTGAATCCATTGCGATGATTTCTATACAAGTTCCAGAAGTGCCAGATGCACCTCTTTCCTCGGGCTTTCTTGTTCCAAGAATTCAGTCAACTGCGACTACTTCTGCCATAGGGTTCGTCCCTTTCCCACTCTTGCCTTCTCACCCATCCATCAATGAGTCTTCTGCCATGCAACCACAACATTTGATGGCTCTCGCAAGGAGGCTGCAGTGCATGGCTCTTTATCCTGGTCCTACTTCTGCTCCATTTCCCTTAACCCCTGAGGTTCTGATACTGACCACCTTCGCATTGCAGGCTCTTTCCACATCACTATCGCCCATACCATCGCCTCAGCTCTTCACTGCTCCAGCGATGAGGGCATCATCTTTACCTCCTGCACCCTCACTGCATTATGCACAGTATGTGACTCCATCACCTAGTGGCCAGTCGTTTGGGTTGGCTAGGGAGTAGTATGCCTCGAGCTCATTGCCCGGAATCGTACCAGCACAACAACTATTGCTCCCTCACACTACATCTTGCACGACACAACATGCAATCCATTCATTCCCTTTGCATCAAATTCAGGCTCACCCACGCATGACATCTTTACACTCAGCACCTACGCACGGGTATGCTGGCCCTTATGCCTTGACACCAAGAGACGTTAGGGTGGATCTGGAGGAGCGCACACGACTGACCCATACAACCTACATGGAACTCGCATCAGCTGCTCCTGTCTCGTCAACAGCAACTTCAGACGCCCTCTTGGCAATGATCGGCAATCTGGAAAGAGCACTTCGTTAAGTGCAAGGCGGGGAACACCAGTCCTACAACTTTCCGGACCTCTGCTATTTTTCAGAGGCGACACTCCCCTCTAATTTCCACATCCTGGAATTTGAAAAATATAACGGTAGTGGCTGCCCAATATCTCATTTGAAGGTGTATTACGGAGACCTCGCGCAGCTTTAGGGCGATGAGAGGCTTCTAATCTACTTGTTCTAGAAAACTTTGACAGGGCCGGCACTTAGATGGTTTACATCCCTCAACATGGCCTCTATCAGGACTTGGAACGACCTCTCTAAGGCATTCCTAGAGCAATACTCCTTCAATCTTCACTTGATCCCTAAGCAAGAAGATCTTGTCGCAATCCAATAGGGCCCCCACGAGTCATTTGGGGAGTGTAGACGCCCCAATTTTTTGATTTTGCAGAATAAGGATGTGGTGGCTGAGCTTGAACCCTGGATGAGCCCATTTTGGCCCACAAGCCCATCTTAGGCCCATTTGACTTCATGGAGGCCTTTTTAGCCCATTTGGTCCATTTGGACCCACCTAAACCCACATGGGCCCATGGGGGCTCACAAGGCCCACATAAGTCCATGGAGGCCCATGAAGCCCACAAGGCCCGCAATGGTTCAGTCGACATCTTCTTCAATTTATATTTTCACCTATTTCTACCAAAATCAAACCATATTTATTTTTCTCTCCCATCTTCATTTACCAAAGTTTTCCTACCAAAATATTCAAATATTTCACCTATCTTCTTCTTCCCACTGAACCCATCTTTTCTCCTTTAACTTCTCACAATCCAGCCTGATCAGCCTCTAAGCCACAGATCAAGCCTAGTGTAGTATGAACCTAGGCAACCAGAACCATTGGATGGCTCCTAGAGAAGCTCAAACCACCATTGATCACTGTCAACAATCAAGGAGACAAGAGGGGACAAGGTGGAACGCATGGAGGGACAGCCGTTAGAGTTTGTTGGGCTGTTTTGGGACCAACTATGGTGCTGGTTTGTTATGTGATGTTTCTGTTGCAATTTGTTATGGGTCACCAGATTGTTGGGTTCACCTATATAAAGGAGAGAACAAGCCAGAGAGGGGAGAAAAAATCCACAATTCAGAGCACGGAGCACACGAGAGAATTCAGAGAGAAACAGAGAAAGAAGAGACATCGAGAGAGAGGCCGTCGTGGAGAGGAGCAGCCGCCGCTTCTGGAGCTCTGGTGACGATCTCCAGCCAGGTGCATGCCTTAACCTCTCTTAATTTCCTGAATTCTAGTCTTCCTACCCTCCTCTCTCTTTCTGGAGTGGTTCCAAGGGATCTAGAGCGATCCCTTGGCCTCCGGTGCTCCGCCGTGCCCCGCCGTCACCCAATTCTGGTGACAGAGGTGGGGCGGCAATCCAGGAAGTCTCCTGGACACCCGAGCCCTCTCTCCTCCTCCTTTGGTCTTCCCAGAACTCACCGTGCCCTGCCGTAGCCACTCCAACGCCTCCAGAAAGCCACGCGAAGATCGCCAGAGTCCCGCTCTGGTCCCATCGACGTCGGAGAAGACGACGGGATCCAGAGACGCTGCGCCTCTCTGGCACCCCCGTGCCCCTCCGATGTCCCAGGATCCATCCTCAGCCTTCCGCAAGCACCCCAGAGTCCTCAGAGCCACGCCACCACCGCAGGACCGCTGCAGCAACGCCGCTCGTCGGAGGAATTCGCGATGACGACGGTCAGGCCACCACCTCGCTCCACCAACCTCCACGCCGCTCCGGAGTAGCCCCGATGCCTCCCTCAACCCTCCAGAAGCCTCCAAACACCGTGCTGCAGCCTTCGGAGGTCTCCTTCTCCCTTGATGCTGCCGTCGGAGCCCCGCGACGGCGACTGAGATGGGGAGGCTTTTCCCGCCGATCGATCGTGCATCAGCTCTGGTGGATCTTCCCTCTACCTTCCCCTCTTGCCTCCGATGAGGTCTGATCTAAGATCCGACCCTTGGAGGCCCCCTTCTGGCCTCCTCCGGTGGTCGTCGACGGCGAGCTCCGTGTCGGCAGCCACCGCTGCCTTTCTTTAATAAAATTAAAAAAAACCTTATGTTTTAATTAAAATTGCAGAAACATAATTTTGCTGGTTTAATTTCATATAAGCGCCTATGTTTTACAGCAAACTTCCAGGGAGCATGTTTTGATGTAGTAAAATTGCATGGAACTCCCTAAACCTCTTTTAAAACTCTCCAGAAGCATATTTTCTTGGGTAAATTGCATTTTAACCCTTTTTTTCACTGAATTTCTTTTGCATGTTTTAATCTCAGTGAAAATTTCATTTTTACCCCTGAATTTCTTTTGAACATCCTGGAATGCTTTGTTTGCTGGGTTATTTACAGTTTAGCCCCTGAACTTCTTTGATTGCTTGTTTTCAGGGTTAAAGTGGCCATTTTGCCCCTGAAACTTCCTGAATCATTTCTGAGCTATTTTATTGCATTTTTACCCTGATTTTGTGCTGAATTGATGTGCATACATGCATTAGTGGGTAAATTGCATTCAGACCCCTAGAGAGCTTCCTTTGACTAGGGATACACATTTGACTCTAGATTTCTTCATTCATGCATGGAATGTGTTTTCCCATGTGTTTTCGCTGATTTGGGCTTTCGGACTCCGATTTTCCTCAGATTTGGGCTTTTTGCATAAAACCCCCTACATTCTTTAGATTTGCACCCACACTTGCATTTTGCATACTTTTCACATCTTTTTCCACGGTTTTTTCCCGTCTTTTCTTCCTTTCTCGGTGCAAGCTTTTCTAGCTTTGTTTCGAGCTTAGTCTTCTCCTTGTTTTCCGGGTTTGCCTCAGTTTTCTGCATTTTTCACTTGTTTTGGTTTTTCATCGCCCGAGGGCGTACAGCAAAAGGCTTACCAAGCCGACATGGTCCCGAAACAAGGATTATTTTCCCCTTTTTGATTTTCTCGGATTTATCCCAATTTTCACGATTTTGCGAGACGCTTTCTGAGAATTTCCCAATTTTCACGGTTTTCCTCATCGCCCACGGGCGTACAGCCATGCAGCATTGCCAATGCCTACATCTGACCCTCGGATTAACTTTTTCCTTTGATTTCAGTTCTCTTTGATTTGGCATGTTTTCGGTCATTTTCATGCATGAGCATATAGAATAAGCAAGCACGCATTTAGCAGACCATAGACAGTAGGAAACCTAGAAAGACCGAGTTTTCTCGGGCGCATGGGGGTGCCTAACCCCTTCCCCATGCGTAACCAGAATCCTTACCCTTTCTCTG